>VWZG01003753.1:39384-57497 GCA_013396735.1 Grallaria varia
CCCGCTGTTATTACAATGGTGATGAACTAACAATTGTTTAAATAGCCATTTTAAATTTACAGACAAGACAAGGTGATTGTGTGTCTTGCTAAGCTAAACCAAGCTCTGTTATCAGATCAGAACTAAATGAAGCCACTTTATCGGCTCCAAACACCACTTTGGATACTGCTTTAGCCCTCCAGGGACCTGGGGAGTCTTGAATGGGGCAGTTTCTGGGTTTTTCAGCACAATATGCTTGAGATCCATCGAAATCCCCTGGGAGGGGGAAAGCACAGAGACTAAAAGCACCTTGTACGTGATCCAGTTTGGAAGGGAGGTTACCGTTGTTCTTTTTGATGCTGATGGATAGAATTTAATTGCAAATGCATTTTGTACTGGCACGTTCCCCACACGTAGAGGTTTCCCAGCTGACTGTTTTGCTCGTGTTTCTGTAGGCAGTAGAGGAGCTGGAGGAACAGTTTGCAAGTGAACTCCAGCAGCTGAAGTCTGCAGAAGAAGAGAAGCATCACAAGGTAAAGATGGTGTCCTTAGAATGTAAACTGTTGGGTTTTTTCCCCCTCACACTGTTGCCAAAGGTGGCCAGGGAGGGTGGCATTAATTTTTTTTCCACTTCCCAAACGTGGTTCTGGTCTGGCTCAGTGTTTGGCCACACTCCAAGCAGAGGGTGGTGAGACAGCACACACAGGGCTCTGCTGTGCTGCTGCTCCTCTGTAGGAGGGCACGGAACGGATCCTCTCAGAAGGCTGTGACAGGTCCCCGTGGGTGGCTTTCATGGCAGGTCATTTCCAGCCTGCAATCCCAGCTAGCAGAGGCACAGAGGAGCCAGGAGGCTCACCTGCGTGAAGACTTGCAGAGAGCGGATCAGAAAGTGCAGGAGAAAACCTTTCAGCTGAAGGAATACGAGTGTGAGGTGGGTGTGAGTTCCCCTTCTCTCCTTTGGATGTGTGGGGAGGTCTGAGAGCCCACGACCCCTGCCCAGGGGTGACAGTGGTGACACCCCTCAGCATCCCACCTGGCCGGGGTGAAGGTGCTCCCCAGACCCCGGCCCCATCCCACTCTGGATTTCAGTCCTTGGGCTCGTGTGAGACGTTGGTTTTTGGGGTGGGCTCTTGTCGTGCAATGGTGCCATTCAAAGGGAACATCTTTCCCTTTCATCCTCCCCAGCTCAGTGAGCTCATGAATGAGAAACGGCACGAGGTGGAAAAAGACCACGAGAGGAGGATGGAGAGGATGAGGTTGGAGCACCAGCAGGCCTTGGCACGGATTAACGAGCAGTATGAGGAGGAGGTACCGCTTCCCAAAGAGTGTCCTGTGTGTTTGTCCACTGGGTGGAGAGCCCTGTGCTTCACTGAGGTGTTCTCCTTGCCCCACTCAGGAGCAGAAGAAGAGGTCTGAGCTGCTGGAAAGGCTGCAGAGCGAGACTGTGCAGCTCTGGCAGTCCCACAACACTGAGGTGAAGGCTCTGCAGGCAGAGCTGGAGGGGAGGCTCACTGACCTGAAGCACAGACACAGGGAGAAGGTGAGGAGCCCTTGGCTGCTTGGGGGGGGTGCCCAGGGTACCCAATGCCTTGTCCCCCCGCCACCCTCCACAACCCAGGGTGGCTGACAGGAGTAACAGGTCACACTTCCCAGTCTGTGTTGTTCCCCCTGGGGCAGAGCTCTGCCGGGTGAGGGAGGAATTTGTGTCACTCTCTCTTTAACTCAGCATCTCTGTGCAGGAAAGAAAACTCCAGGATGCAGAGAATGAGCTGGAAATACGTGCAAAGAGCCTCCAAGCCAGATCAGAGCAGCTAGTGAGCCAGGTGAGTCAGCCTGTTGGGTTTACCTGTGCCAGTCCTTTGGCTGCTTCCTCATGGGGAGCTGTTCTGAAATGTTCAGCCAGGGCTTCTGCTGCCATCCCAGTGCCAGGCACAGCTTCCATCACAGGTCAGAGCAGGGCTAAGCATTCCTGATGGTGCATCCTCAGGGCTGGTGTTTGCAGGGAAAGTCTGAGCGGTGGGTTTGCTCAGTGCTTTGGGAGATAGTGAGTGACTGCCAGAGGGACAGAGGGATCATAAAGAAAATCCAACAACAGTCCTTGGGTGTTTTTGAAGTGGTCTTGAAAGTTAGGCCTGAGCTCTGTACTTCAGGTGCTGCTCAGCATCAGCAGTCCCCTGGCTCTGACACTCACCTGCTTTCTCACCTGTGCACAGGAGGAGTCCCTGAGGAGGCAAAGACAGCAGCTGCTGGATGAGGACAGAAGGACACGGCTCGAAAGGGATGTATGTATGCCTGAGCTCTGGAGAGGGGCTGTGCTGCTGGTGGGGCTGAGGGCACCACGGTGGAACTGTGGCTTTGGAAAAAAAAATAAAAAAAAGGAAAGAAACCATTGCTTCTAAACTGTGAGGCTGAAAGTCTCTCCCTGCCCCAGTCTGGAGTGTCACCCTGCTGGGAGGTGGATTAGATTAGCTCTGAGGTGTTTCCTAAAGAGAAGAGACAGTCCTGTTCTTCCAGGATTGGGGTGTGTATGTGCAGCTCTGGGTCCCCCAGGGCTGTGCAGGCAGTGAGCCCTCGGGTGCTGTGCATGCCTCTTATTTTGTTTTTTATCTAGGAAGCTGCTTTGGCCTCTCAGCTGCGCCTGGAGGAGAGCAGGAAGGAGCATGGCAACCTCCTGGAGTCCATCCGGCAGCTCCGTAAGTCTCTGGAAGAGCTGCAGGACCAGAAGGCTGAGCTGGAGGCTCAGGTGGACCTGCTGCAGACCCGGAGCCAGAGGCTGCAGAAACGCATCGGGTGTGTAGGAGCAATTTCCTCTCATACCAAAAAAAATCTGCCCTGTGACCTAATCTGGGCCTCTTTCTGACATCTGAGGGTGCTGGGGATTGCTTCAGAATCCTAATGATGGTTTTAGTACCTGTCAAGGGCAGGGAGGTGATGGGGGCTGGTTGCAGACTGTCAGTGGCTCAGGTTGTGAATTTGCTCCTTTCCCTCTCTTTGTTGGTTTTGTTTTGTCTCCTCCACACCTGCCTTGTGTGGTTAATGAGATGCTGTGAAAGGGGCACTGAAATGCAAAGGAGGGGTTTTCCTGAGGTGGCTGAGCTGCTGGGGAAGGGTGGGCAGCAGTTTCCCTGCCCAGCCAGGCGTTATGCTTGGCATCACACCCCAGACCTGACACTGGGGCTGTCTTACCTGTGGCCCTTTCCCTCCCGGAATCTGGAGGTCACTGTGGACACCACTGCAGCCAGGATGGACTGCAGGCTAATCAAATGCCTCCACTGTTGCTTTTTGCTGGGGCAGTGAGCTGGAGGAAGCAGTCAGGAGCAAGCAGGAGATTCTGAAAGAACTGGAGGCAGAAGAAAGTGTAGAATCTCCAAGAAAGAGATCTGAGATCCGTGTTGAAGACCTGAGAGAGAGCACTCAAGCTGTGAGTAAAGCATACTCTGAAGGTGTTTGCCTTGTGGGATCTGAGGCTGTAACTCCCTTGAAAATCCCAGCTTTTGTTCCTTCTGTGTGAAATATTTGAGATGTGGGGGTATATTTCTCTTTGCCAATATGTTCAATAGTATTTGCTGATTTCTGTCTGTTGTTAGTGGGTGGAGAGAAGTGTGGGGTACTGGAGTCAAAAGCAGGACTTAAGTTGGGATAGAAGTGTCTGTCTTACCTTCAAAAGTCACATAAAGAACATCCCAGGCACTAGTTTTGGATCTGGGCAGTACCACGGTGATGTCATTCCAAGTTTTTGCCTCTAATTGAATTCTTACAGGGTCTTGTGGTTCTGTTTCTTACGTGTTTCCTAGTTTTTGAAACGTTTTTACCTCCTCAGCCCTCGTCCAGAGAACTTGCTTCCCCAGCCTCTCAGAGCCACGAGGAAAGTGAATTGCACTTTGATCCGTGAGTATCTCTGTTGCCAGAAAGGATTTTTGCTCTGGTTTTCCAAGCAAATATTTTAGCTTGGATTTACACACACAATGCACTGACAATCTTGGTTGTGGGAGGTGCTGTATGAGGTGTGCAGGATGGCACAGGCAGCCAGGACTCTGGCCTGCCTCTTTCCTGTAGTGTCCGGAACTACATCTCTGCTGAAGAGATGTCCCTCAGGAATGCCAAGGAGTTCCTGCTGCGCCAGACCCACTCCATGAGGAAGAGGCACTCGGTGCTGAAGGCTGCCAGGGTGCAGTGGCGCCAGGATCTGCAGAAGGCACAGGAGGCAGTGCAGGATTCCCACAGCTCCCAGCTCCTGGAGGGCATGCGCCAGAGCCTGGAGGAGGTGAGCCCGAGCTTGTTCACAGGTGTTGGATGCTGGGGCTGCACGAGTGATCCCAACAGCCCTGGGATCAGTTCCTGGCTCTGCAGATGTGGTGACCCTGTTGGATGTGGGGTTTGGAAGCGAAATGTCCCTTTCCTTGGGCTGAACTTGCTCTGAGCCATGTGCTCTGCTTGCTGTGTACATGGCACTTCCCAAGCTCTCGAGGATTTGGGGGCAGTTTCCCTCCAGCAGCATCATTTTCTGTGCTGAGCAGATTAAGATAGTGAAAGTCACCCTAACTGCTACCATAGATCATCTCCTGTCATTCTTGTTTAATTTCCCTCCTCGGCCTGGCTGTTGATCCACTGCAGGAGGCAAAGCACTTGGGCAAGATGAAGTCTGCCGTGCAGAAGGGACAGGTGCTGCTGCAGAAGGAGGAAGAGAAGCTCAGCCAGCTGGAGTCATCACTGCTGGAGGAGGTAAACACCAGCATCACTCCCAGCTGCATTCCCCCTGCCCAGAGCTCTTGGCCTTCACCCCCGGGCTGGAACCTCTGAGGGGCTTGTGGTCCCTGTGAGGGCTGTTCAGGTCATGTTCAGTCTCTGACCGGAGTTTGAAATGCCTTCTGTGAGATCACAAGAGACTGTTGAGTGTGTGGCTGCAGAAAGCAGCCTGGAAAAAACAAGGTCTGGGATGGAGTCTGCTCTCCTGACCAAGGCAAGCCTTGGAATTTCTTTGGCTCTGCAAATGGAAGAGCACAAGACCTTTGATGGTCAAGCACTTGTCCTTGGTGCAAAGAGGGAACCCAGCCCTGCCAGAGTTCTGAGGGTTATTTAAAGCACAAAAGACGTTGACTCCTGTCTAGAAGGGCCAATTCACGTGGCTGTTGGTTTTGGCCTCTTGCACTTCCAGAGCCCAAGCAGTCTCTTGACATTCAGATTTTGCTGTCAGGGACTGAAGGCAAGTTTGCCTTCACTTGACCTGTCCCTGACTGCATAGTCAAGCTGTAGGCAGACTTCCAGTAGCTTTTATGTTTCAGGGATGATACAGCAGGTTTTATTTGCATTGTTTTCTTCCTGACCAGCTCTCAGATGAGGATACACCGAAGAATGGTGCATGCAAGAAGATGGTGACTTTTGATCTGAGCGACTCTGAGGATGCAGACAGCACATCCATTGGAGACCTGTGTCAGCCTAAACGTAAGTGCCTGACTGGCTCAATGTGCTGTGCCCAGTGTGTGAGGCTCTTAGACCTATTTTGGCTTTCCCTTGCACCTCTCTGATGTTGTTCTCACTTGTACTCAGTAGTGTCTAAGACAGGTCTGGTCTCCATGGTTGGGGCTGCTCTGTGTATGAAAAACTTGGGTAGAAAAACTTGTTTCCTGCCCATAGCGGCAGATAAGAGGGATGGAAGCTGTGCATGAATTTGCCTTTGAAACCTCTGTGCATTACAAAAACTGGTTTCAGCTCTCCCCTCTGCTGCCACAGCTGTATTGCTCTTCTGCAGGAGTCTGGGCATCCCCTTCCTCACATCCACGGCAATTCCATGCTGCAATTCCCTCTCTGCTGCTTGTGCTTTTTGTTGGTGTTCAGTTGCCTGTAGCCAGAGTCGTGCAGGGGAGGAGAGGCAGGAAGACAGGAGGGTTGGGTGTCTTGTTAGCGCTTGCCTGCAACCCTTTTTTTTCCTTCTCTCTTCCTTCAGTTGATGCGAGAACGGATTTATGGTCTGTCCCCCAGGTGGACAAGATCCACCACCTGAGGGACTCTCTGCAGGGTGTCACCAGTGAGCTGAACAGGGTCCTGGGTGTCTTGAATTCCCTGAGCTGTCGCCACACTCCTCTCTTCACCTCAACAGCCCGTGATGGCATTCCTCTTTCCACATACCCCTCCTTGGTGGGCCTGCGGGCAGGCAGCTCCCTGGGGGACCCTCCCAGGGCATCTCCCACAGACAGGTGGGCCTGGAGCACCGGGCTCTGCTCTAGTCCTCCCATTTCAGGGCAGTCAGTGGACAACATCTTGGCAGAGAAATGGCACAGGTATTTCCCAGGTGAGTCCCCTGTCCTTAATCCATCTGCTTCCTTGCCTACAACTTTTGATTTCTCAGCCCTGCAAGTTCTGTCTCACCCTTCCAGTGCTGGAAGGGCAGGTGCACTGGAGCTGCAGATAGGAAGGGTACCAGTGGAATGAGGAATGAGAAGCTCGTTCCAGAAGTGCAGCATATGGCTGTCATCCTGCTGTGGCAGGAAGAGCTGTTGCTAAAGGAGCAAAAGAGGGGACAGCCCTCTTGACTGGGAGCCTTCTGAGAGTGGCACAAAAGGATCACCATGTCCTTGACAGGTGGTTCAGCTTGTAGGGACAGTGTGCCTATGGTACAAGAAAGCAAGTGCACCTAAGTATAAAGACTGTAGATTTTAAGAGGGGGTCTGTATTTAATGTCTGTTTTCCAGATGGAATCTCGTCACTCAGTGGGAATCCCAAGCCTCTGGACAACAAGCTGGGATACGTACCTACAGAGTAAGGGTCTTCTTCCTTGAGATGTTCCATTGTGCTGCTGTTATTTCTCTGGAATGATTATTGGATCACATACGTAAGAAGTAGATAACAAAATTAAAAATTACTATTAAATAGCTAAGTTATACTATTAGCTATTCACTGCCATGTGCTCAGGTGAGGAGATGGCTTTTTGGTAGCGATGGCTCATTCTGTAACAGCCCATCACTTGCTCACCAGTTGTGCCCAGACCTCTTTTTCCCTCTTGGATTGTCTCTTTCTCTCACATGCCACAGTGAAAAAATCCGGCAGTTCCAGCATTCCCAATTCCACGAGCCAGGGAAGATGAGCATTGAAGGAATGATTGAGAGCAACAAGAAATGGCTGAAAAGCTTCAGGAAGGACTCAAAAGTGTATCCTTTACCTGGGTTTGGTCTTTAACTGTGTTCCTGCTCCCTGGAGGAGGTGGGAGGAGATGGCAGGGGGTGAGTGAATTGGGAGCCACCAGAGCATTGAAGAGCAGTTTTGAGGCCTTGGCCTCTGCTTTAGTGTCTGGTTCTGCAAAGGAATGTGGTGTTCAGCAGTTAGAGCATGAGTGACCTGCCTGCTGCTCTGTGAGCTGCACTTGGCTGAGGGATTCTCCTCCCTTCCTTTACTTGGATGTGCTGTGATGCTCTTTAGTGATGCCCCTCTGGCACAAAAGAGCACTTGGAGCTGGTAATGTGAGAGTTTAAAAAAAATGAACCAAATAGTGCAGAGTGGAGGAAGTGGTGGGGAAGAAGGGGGGTCTGGTCTTGCAGGCCCTGCCCTTGGCCATGGGCTGATCCTGCTGAGCAGCCCTGGATGAGATGAGGGCAGCTGGAGGTGGACCTGGGCTGTGCTCCCCATGGAGCTCTTCTCCAGCTCCATTTCAAGGCATGAGGTTGGATCCAGGGAGCAGGACCTCTCTGTGCTGCTAGCAGGGATGCTTTCAGGCTGTGTGACACCAGGGTTGTGCTGGGGCTTGCTGGTGTCTCCTCCAGCATTCACTGATAAGCAGCAAATCCCTGGGGCCTCCGTGTTGTCCTGAGCACGGTGCACCTCTGAATTCCCTAATCCCTCTTTAATTCCATTTGACTGGGATGTGCAGCAGGCTAAATGCAGCGTGTGTGCGCAAGGCTGGCTCCGTGCCTCTGTACCTGTGCTGTCTGCCTGTGCTGGGGTGTGCTAATTCCTGCTGTAAGCCAGGCTTTTCCTTCACCCAGCTGCCAGACCTCTCTTCCCGTGTGAGCAGAAGCCCCCTGCCAGCAGCCCCAGCCTCCTGCAGCTAGGGATGGATGAAAACAGGCAAATTAAGCTGTACCACTACTAAAAGGTGGGATTTCTCTTCTGGAGAGGTGGTGGAGGAATCCTGTGCAGTCTGCCCTGTGGTGTGCTGGGTCTCGGTGGTGTCCACCCAGCCATCACTGCCAAGTCTGTGTGCCATGTCCTTGAAAACAAGTCTCTTTGCAGGAGGGTGGAGTAAGGAGGAAGCAAACTTCCCAGATGGATTCTTCTAATCCTGTAATGTGTCCAAATATACTTTATAGACTGTTTAATCCAGCGGTGACATATCAGGGCTTCAATAAATCAACATTCCCCTCATTAGTATTCTAGCAGTGGTGCGGCAGAGCTGTGAATCATGGAGGACTTTGAGTAACTGGTCAAGGGGGAGGATTTGAATCCAGCTGAGGCTCTGCAGAAGGAAAGTGTCAGGAAATGAGCCTGCTCCAATGCCCAGCAAATGCTCAGTGGCGGGTGGGCCATGTCAGCTGGCCTCTGGCACATGGGAGAAGGAGCAGTGGAATGGTGCAGAGTCTGGGGACAAAGTCAGGCAATGACAGGTTCTGGCTCTTGGGGAGTGTTCTGCTTGTTGAGGGTGGAAGCCAGGAGTGGCTCTCCATGGAAGCACTGGACTAGCATTCCCTCCTCCTCTCTGTGCCAGGCTGGCCAGAGCTGTTCAGCAAAGCTGCTGTGGAAGCTCCGTTCCCAGGTCATGGATGTGCCAGTGGCAATGGGAGCAGGGATGGCAGGAGAGTGTGAGGAGTGTCTGCTGGTGCAGACAGTGCTGAGTAGCTCAGCCTCTTGTGAATGTCAAGACAGAGCCCCACCTGCGTCCCTCCATGCCCTGGGGAGAGGGATGCAGAGCTCAGCTCAGCAGCTGGGTCTCCTTCCCTGCACAGGGCTGGGGGTCCCTCAGCATCCAGCCTGGAGCCTGGCCTGGCTGCTCCTGCAGCAGCTCCACAGGGATCCAGGGAGAGCAGGGCTGTGGGATGGGCTCTGCAGACTGGAAAGCTGGCTGAGGTTGTTGGGATGAGCAACTCCTGGCCCTCAGCTGCGAGATGGTGGCTCGTGGCTTTGCTCACTGGCTGCTCGTGTTCCTTGGGAAAGGCTGTATCCAGAGCTGTATCCCAGCACACTGGGATGCACAAGCTGGGAGGGGGCAGATGTTCTGTGCTGCTCTACTCCATGGGGAGGGGTCAGGCTTTCGTACTGCTGGATGGGAATGTGGTGTTTGGTTGTCTTTGTCAGTATTTCCTCCAAGCTGACTCTAAATATTTTATGCCTTAAAAAGCTGCTGAGCCACTTGCCATTTTGCCTGATGAGGACGCCTGCACTTCAAGGGATCCCATCTGTAAAATGATCTTCAAAGCCATTCTCCTGAGATGCCCCTCACCCTCTGTGCTGTTGTGTGCTCCTCGGGTGGGCGATGATGCACAGCCCCCTCCTGCTCTGCTCCTGGATGGTGTGTTCTGGCACACACTGTGAGCATGGCAGGGAGATGTTTACATGCAAATAGAAATATATTTTTGATGAACATCATTTTAAGACTCTTAAGAATGTCTGTATTTTGTATTTTGTTTTTGCTGGTATTTCTTAGAATTCTTGTAATTACTCAGCCAGCCTTAGTCCTCCCTAGGAAGGGAGGGATCAAAACACGGGTTTCCCATCTGCTGTCGGATTGCACCAACCCCTCTGCCTGTAGGGATTATGCTTTTAGTTTCCTGGATACTGGGGGGACACATGGCAGCCCTTCCCGTCAGGTGTTTTAGAAGGGAAGACCTACGGTTCTGTCTTGCTGCTACCAAAGCCACATCACCGATTCCACTCTGTGTGTTGGGAGAAGTGTGGATAAGTGGTACAGGGAAATGCCATTTTTTTAACAATAACTCTGTTTGAAACATGTTCTTTTTTCCTGTTGAAACCTGGGATGCAACTGTATCTGGTTTTGTATGAAATTAAATCAACATGAGTCTGTTTTGTATGATGGTGATGGTTGTAGCTCTATTTTGTTGTAGCCCTGAATATCCAGCTGTACTAGCCTCTCAGATCTTGCTTGTCTCTGGGGTGTCTCATGTTTTGTCTTGTCAAGGTCATTTCTGGCAGTTTCCAAGACCACTTCAGCTCATTGTGGCTTTATTGCCATTATTCTTTTAACTACCTGGACAGGGTAGTAAATGCAGGGACAGAAAAAGCTAAAAACCAAACCCACAAAATGAAGATAAGGCATTATGCTGGAGCTTCTCTCTGGCAACTTGGGATATGTTAAAATAGTCTAACTGTATATTGACTGTTGCTGCTGATTTCCCATGGATTTGGGAGCAGCCAAGAATTCCCCCAGCGGTGTGCTGGGTGCTTCTGGGATCCTGTGGTGGGATTGATGAGTAATGCTGTCCCTAGGAATTAGGGGAGGGTTGGTGATGTTCTTTTCCCTTTCCATGCTTTATTCCTGTCCCCTTGCCTCCTGGAGGACTGATGAGGCACAGGGAGAACAGTACGTGGATCAGCTGGTCATGCAGAAGTGGAGGCTGATAGTTTTGTCCTTAAAACACAGCACCACCAAACCTTGACTAGTCCCAGTTCCTGCTGTGTATGGTCTGCACTGGTTTGTCTTTGCCTGCTGCAGAGCTGGGCAAGAGCTTCTGGAGGAGCTCTCTGATGGCAGCACATGCTGTCCAGGCAGGCACTTTTGGGGACAGATCCCCTACCCCACTCCTGAGCAGCTGCTGTGCAAAAAGCACAGGGTGGCCCTAAAACATCCCAAGCCCTGCCTGGACTGTGGGAGCCTCCTGGGTGTGGGGGCTTTGCTGTGATCCTGCTGAGGTGGGTCCCCAGAGGGCAGGTCTGAGCCCAGTCTGGGGGTGGGCTGTGCGTGGGTGTCCACGCTCACTGCCCTGCCCATGCACGTGCAGAAGAGGATTTGCTTTTCCTGGAAGGCCAGCAGAGTTTGTGTTGGAGAAACCCGGTGATTAGAAGAGCAAAAGGGCAGCACTCAGTTACTTCATCAAGATGAGCTGGAGCAGTAAGCTCATTAAGGGGCTTGGCCTCTCCCTGCCCGAGGAGGGATGTTTCAGTCCCTGGCTGTTTGGACGTTGCCGTGCTCTGCTCCCAAAGCTGCGCCTTCCTTGGACAGAGGGAGCCCCTCGGACACCCTGGCCATGCTGGGCACCCTGATGACAGCGCTGTTCTTTGTGGTGAGGGCGGTCAGACAGGTGAGTCCCTACCAGCTGGTGGCATTTATTGCTTCTGTTTTATTTCTGCCCTGTCTGGGGCTGCTCTCTGTTGGGGGAGAGAGAGGAGGCAGTGGTCTCCACTTATCCTGGTGGGAATGGCCTTTTGTGCCCTATTAAACCACCCCGGGTGGGAGGTTTGGGAGCCCCATGGCCTCAGAACTCTTCAGCCCCACGACCTCACAATGAGTGGCTCATTGGGCAGGTCCAGGAAGGGTTCTGATCGCTGGTGATGCACGTGGAGCAGCATCACTTTCTGTTGCTCTTCCCTTTCTCTCCTGCCCTCTTACCTGCTGCCAACCCTTTCCCCGTGCAGCTCGGGACCAACCTGTTCCGTGAGGAGCCCCTGCCTTACCTGGTGTACCAGCCCCTGCCCTGGCAGGTCCAGTGCGTGTCCCAGAGCCGCCGCACCAGCCGGGACAGCGAGGTGAGGGCTGGGGGCATTGCCAGGGCTGGGGGCATTGCCAGGGCAGCTGGCTCGGGGGCTGGCACTGCCTGCTGCAGGGGGCAGCTGTGGTAGCCAGGCAGGCTGCTCAGAGCAGAAGGTGTGGGCAAGGGGGAGATGCTTTTTCTCTTTTCCCTGAAAGACAGAAAATAAGGTAAAGTCAGGAGGTGGGATAAGCTAAAAAATGTAGGAGAGGTGTTTGCAGGCAAATTCAAGCTTATTTTTAGGAATGGAAATACCTCCTGGCAGGCCTGGCATCCCAGGAGCTGCAGGTTCATAGTACAGGGGCTGGAATGGGGGAAGCAAATCCAGCAAGCCTGTCTCCTTGTTGGTTTGAAATGCAGATCCAGTGAGGATAACCTGTGCCAACATCCATCCCGAGGCATGCCAGCACATCTCACAGCTCTGAGTATGGATACAAAATTCTTTCCTGCCTCTCCTTGGATGCCTTTTCACACATGCAGTTTAATTAATCAGTGCTCTTTAAGGGAACAACAGTAATCATGTTCCAGTTTTCCGAAGGGAATGGACAGTGGAAAGTGTGGTGGGGCTAGTCCTGTCCCTTCCAGAGCTTCCCACCTGGCCTGAAGGGACTGTCCTCACTGCCTCTGCTTGGGTTATAACTAACTTATTTTTCTTCTCTACATTTCTAGAGAGGCTCGAGCTCTCGGCACAACAGCATCTACTCACTTTCTGGAGATAAAGGTGAGTATGGAGCAGACAGGGAGGCAGTAGAAAAACTCCACCCAAATCGTGGGGGAAACTCATGTCTGGGACTGTGGGTGCAGAAGGAATGCAGGCATTGCAGCACCTGCATCCTTCTTGGCCTTTTTCTTCTTCCAAAAATCTGTCTCTGTGACATTATTAAGGGGTATTTGATGATGATGATGAGAAATTTGTCAATATGTGTAGTATCAGCCAGTGATGCACAGCCAAATGCATAACAGCACATGTGAGTTTGTGCAAATACCTGCTCCCCTCTGTCTGTGAAACCTGCCCTGCTCACGGGGGGCCATTCTGGGGGGGACACTCATGCTGTGCCCCAAAACAACTCACCTCCCTCTCCTTGTTCTGGCCCCCCCAGCTGGTATTCACCCCCCTTTCCTCCTTGGTCTCCCAGGCTCTGCCCCTCTGCTGAAGTCAAGTGCTCAGCAAAGAGGATTTTGAGCAGTTCTATTCTTGGTGCCAATCGGATAAGGGGCAGGGGGGGCTGGGTGTGCTGCTGCTGTGACATCCCTCCTGGATCATGGATCCCGGGAGCTCTGGCCCAGCCTGGCTGCTGGTTTGGGGGTTTCACTGCCCTGCAACAGGTGCAGGTCCCTGGGTTGACAGTGGCTGAGCTCCTTGGGACTGTTTCCTGTGGAGCTTTGGGCAGCCCACGCAGCTGGGGCTCATGCTGCACACCCTGCCCCGTGGTGCTCAGCCTCTGCCCTTGCATTGGTGCAGCAGGCAGGATTTACAGCTGATGGTGTGTCTTGTTGGGCAGGAGGGAGCCCGTTCTCAACGTGGACTCCTCTTATTTGTCTTTTCACTTTGCAATTTCTTTTAGTCTGTGAAGGGAAGTGGGTTCAGGTGACAGTGGTGAGTTTATACAGCAGCATCTGGCCCCAGGATTCCTGATGGCTGCTCGGGGGGTGCTTAGCAGTGACACACTGGCTTAGAGGAGCACTGCTGAGTGGCTTTGATGCAGTTCCTGTTAAATTTCACAATACTTCCCTAAAGCCACATTAAGCAGGAGTGGGGAGGGCTCCCATTTGTCAGCGTGAGAGCTTTATTGCTGTACAGTGCCGGGATTTTTTTTTTTCTAATCTTATTTGTGTGTGCGAAAGTAAGTGAGCATCATAGGTGGTGATTAAACGTGGGGAAGCTGCTGTCTTTGGGGAGTGGAGCTGTGTAAATAGAGGGCTTAGCACTGCCAGGGAGGCTGGGCTTTGGTTTGCCTCCTGTTGCCTGCTCCCTCTGCCCTGGAGATGTCCCTGTGAGCCAGTGGAGTTGTGGTTTCATGGTCTGAGCTCCCCAGCAAAGAAAGATGTCCTGTCAGGGAGCCTGGGGAATGGGGATGCCACTGATGCCGTGGGGGTGATGCCAGAGCTCTGCCCTGCTCTGTGCAGCCTGTTCAGGGCCACCAGCACTGCCTGTGCTCACTGTGATGCTCTGTTGTCACCCCAGGTGACGTGACCCCCGATGCCAGCAAGGAGAGCAAATTCTTCAGTGACCCTTCGGAGAGGGCAGCCATCACCATCCAGACCCACTTCAGGAGGTACCAGCAGCAGAAGCAGGAAAAGAAGTAGATACATCAACCACCTGTGCCCTTCACTGTCCCTCCTCTTTGTCTGTTGTGCCCCAGAGACATTTGGGGCCGTGGTGACTGTGAACCTGCCCCCCAAAATGTAGCTCTTGGTGCAGGTGTAGGTTCTCTGCCCTTGTGTTGGTTGCTGTTCAGAGCAAGTTCTCCGTCCTGCTCAGTCCTTCCCCAGCCAGCATTGCCTCCTGGGCCAGGGTACGGCTGGAGAGGGGCTGTTGGGAACCTTGGAACAGGGGGTGATGCTGCGAGCCTGTCCTTGGCCAGCCCTTGGGGCACAAGCAGGGAGTCCCAGCAGCTGTGTGGGTGGGAGTGGGCCCTGCACAGCTGCTGGTGGTTGTGCTGGCTGGTCCCTGCCTAGCTGAGTCTTGTTTAGCCCAGCACTGACCCTCCTGTGCACCTCTGCCTCTGGAGCCTGGAGGGAGCAACTGCCTTTGTCCCCTGCTCTTGTGGGGCTGGCAAAGGTGCCAGCACAGTGAGGAGGAGTCAGCCTGGAGCACGAATGTCACCGAGGGGACATGCTGCAGGCAACGAGGGCAGCAGGAGCTGAGCCGTGAGCTGATCTTAACTTTTCTTGGGCAGAAGTGGTTGGGGTGTCCTGGTTCCAGAGCTGGTGTGGGGTGGAGCTCTGTCTCCTGAGGCTGAACCCGCTTTCCTTCCCAAGACAGCCCTCTGGTAATGCTGGTGTTTGGGTTACAGCCCACCCAGGCCCCCCAGTCTGGGATTTTGGTGCCGCAAAGCTGAACAGAGACCTGCCCCTGGTCTGGCAGGGATGGGACCCCTGGAGTGTCTTGGGTCTGAACACCTGTTTCTGAGTGCTGGTGTTTGGAGCTCTTGAGAATGAAGGGAATATGAAAGCGTAGAGCTCTGGGCCAGCAGAGAAACAGGAGCTTTGCTCTGAGCAGGGGGGCGAGGAGGTGCTGGGGCATCCATGGGAAGGAGCAGGGTGAGGAGGGGCTGCTGGCTCAGAGCCCTGAGTGTGGTCTCCAGTGCTGCTTTTCTGGGTTTGCTGTTGGGTTTCCTGTGCAGAGCTGCTGAGCTGTGCCCCAAGAGCCCTTTGTTTTTTCTCTCTGGCCATAATTATTCTCAGCTCTTCTAACAAGGGCTCTGTTCCCAGCTGCTTCTACTTACCATCAGCTTGTGAGTGCTGGTGTTTGGTGTCTGGACTCTGTGCTTGGCTGTGGGGGCACCCAGTGCTTGTGGCTCTCCTTGGGAGCAGGGCTGGTGACACTGGGTCAGTCAACCTGGGCTGGCTGACACCAGGAGATGAGTGTGGCAGGTATCCTTGGGTCCAGCTGGAATGCTGTGCAAGGAGCTGGTAAAGCAGACCTGAAACAAAACTCTGGATTTCTGAGCCTGAGGGCTTTTTGTTCATTTGCTGTTGAAGGCAGAGTTGGGCTGGTGTGGCTTAAATTCACTGTTCTCCTCTAAATCCTGCTGTTGGTAAAGGGCAATAGGCTTGCTTGGAGCCAGGGGGGTGTTGGGGTCTCATGGGGGTGAGTGCTGGAAACTTGGGCTGTGTTAAACCATGCAAGGCTTCTGCCTGCTGGGGAGGGGAAGGGGGAGAATCCTTACTAAGATGTAGAAGGAAATCTGTACTAGCCAATTCCAATAAAGACCTAATAATCTCTGTTAATCTGTCCCTCTTTTTATCTTGCTAATCTACTTACTCTCACAGCTGAACAAGCTTGCCATTTCTAATTCTAATTTCTCTTCTATTTCTATTCTGAGCCTGGGATTGGCATTTTGGAGGTGCTGCCTGGTGGTGACCCTGCTGTAAAATGGGGCTGGGCATTTGCTTTTCTTTAAAATCTGTACCTTGTAAAGGTTTGTAAGTCTAATGTGCTCTGAACTGGTTTTGAAATCCTTAGAAAAATGCTTGAGAAAGGCTGATTTGCTGGTTACCTCTTTCCACTGCTCTTGAGGAGAGACAGAAGGGGCAGGATTGGTTTCCTTTGGTTGATGGCAAACACTGACCAGTGGGGGACAGAGCTGGCTTTGGATGAGTTGCTGTGGGGACCTGTGCCTTGCCTGCATGACCTCATTTAGCTGCTATGCTTGTGTACAAACAGTACAAAATCTGTGTATTTCTTCGTGCTAGATGGGAAACTTACCGTGTTTTTTGTCTCCAAATGGCTGTTAAAGTTGAGTAATTGACAAAACTCATGCCTAGTCCCTAAGCAAAGCTGTACAGGGGTTGATGGGGGTGTTGGTGTGAGAACACAAGTGGGAAAGAGCAGCTCTGGCATTTGGGGCATCATCCCTGATGCCTCCACACCAGCCTGTGTGGGAAAGGTGCCCCTCTCTGTGCAAGATGCTTCTTGGCAGAGGTTGGCTCTGAGTGGTACCTGTATAATGGCCAAAAACTGTAAAAAATGGGCATCAGGAATTGTCTTAACAGCTTGTTTCTTGAGCCCAAGGGGTGAACAGCTGCCAGGCTTTTGCCAAGGTCCTTCCAGCTCTGTAGGATTTCAGGAGTTACCTTAAGTTAGAAAGAACCAGATGGTAAAGGAGGATCTGCTGACCTGTGTGCCAGCAGTAAGGGAAAGGGACTGCTGCTGTGGAAACTGCAGGTAATGTCACCAGTGACACCAGTCACTGTGTTTCCATGCAATTTTTCTTTGGGTACTTCAGTTTAAAACAAAAAAAGTAATGGAGAGATGTTGAAAAAGAGACCTGTGCAGCAATTGATTATAACTGATAAATTAAACCCTGTAAAGAGGAAACCAAAAATGAGGCTGGTACAAACCTGTGTCTAGATGCTCCAACTGCTAGTTTGAGTTAAAATAGGAAATATATCTGTACGGAAAAAGCTGAAACCAGTGGGCAGCAAAGCATGGATGGAGAGGTGACAAAAACCTGAACTTACAAATTACAGGAAATAAGGAAATGAAAGTGCAGTTAGTTAATTAGACCTCAAGTAGCACCAGAAGCTCCTCGGGAAGGTGAAATTCTTTGGATAACTAAACCAAGAGTTAATAATGGCCTGAGCTATTTTTGCCTTCCTGGGCTCCATAGCCAGGGAACCAGACCCTGCTGGGAGGAGTTGCTGTGCTTTGCTGGATGCTGGAGCTGCCCTGCACTTACCTTGAGCTGCCAGAGCTGGGTCTGGGCATCAGTTCACCCCTCTGGATGAGCTGGACGAGGGGTCCTGTTTGGCACCATAGTTCTTTCTGGGCTGGAGCTGGACTTACCCCAGACTTGATGCTGCTCTCTTGGTGCTGTAGCAATGGCTGGGCTGTCCCATTCAGTGGTGCCATTCTCAGGCCCCTGTTCCAATCCCTGACCCTCCTCCTGCCCCACAGCTCTGCAGGTTGGTACATGTCTTAGTATTCCTTAATATTTAATCCTGCGCGTCCGGCTTGCGGAAGAACGCGTTCCATGTCTTGGTATTTCTGTGCAGTGGCTGCCCTGGGCTGTCCCTCTCCATCCTCCTGCCCTGCTCTGCCTTAATTCCCTGCTCACTTAACAAACGCCCACGTATAAACATAACCTTTATTGCACACAGCGCTGGGTTTTTTTTCATAGAAAAAGGTATTAACACATAAGCATTTGCAAATTGAAGCAACTCCTGCTGTTTTCAGAACAGTAAAATAGCATGCAATGTCTCGGAGACGTTCCTTTTTAAAACCACCAACAAGATCAGGGAGAGAAAAGAAAAAAAAAGTCGCTGAGTCTTTCCTTGTGCCCCTTTCAAAATGATGTGAAATATATATATATGTTTACATATATATTATATTTTTAAATCTGTAACATCAAATTCTTTGTGCCCTGGTTTCTTTTTCTGTTCGGAGAAGAAGAAAATAGCTTCATTTTTATACAAAAGAGTTCGTTATGTACAAGTTTGTTAANAGTGCGTGGGCACCCGTGTCTCGGCGGCGGTGGCGGCGGCGGCGACGGGGGGCTCGGCTGGGGCAGGGGGTGCCGGGGCGGTGCTGGCGGCGGGCGCAGCCGCGGTGCTGGTCGTGCCGGGCATGGGGAGAGTCCTCTGAGGTAAGGTGGTTGCGGCGGAGGCCGGGGGAGGCAGCCCCAGGGGTTTGGTGCCGGGCTCCAGCGTCATGTGCCGGGCTTGCGCGTGGTACGCCCGGGCGAGGTTCCGGATGGAGGCCTCCCTGGGGGGCACCAC
>VWZG01003753.1:57851-156054 GCA_013396735.1 Grallaria varia
CCCTGTTTTTGAGACCTGCCTACCCCCGACGTGCTCATCTCTAGGAGTGAGTCCCTGGAGCCCCCCACTTTGGAGTGCGTGGGCACCCGTGTCTCGGCGGCGGTGGCGGCGGCGGCGACGGGGGGCTCGGCCGGGGCAGGGGGTGCCGGGGCGGTGCTGGCGGCGGGCGCGGCCGCGGTGCTGGTCGTGCCGGGCATGGGGAGAGTCCTCTGAGGTAAGGTGGTTGCGGCGGAGGCCGGGGGAGGCAGCCCCAGGGGTTTGGTGCCGGGTTCCAGCGTCATGTGCCGGGCTTGCGCGTGGTACGCCCGGGCGAGGTTCCGGATGGAGGCCTCCCTGGGTGGCACCACCGGGCACGGCTCGTGCGCGTCCGGCTTGCGGAAGAACGCGTCCGACTTGACGTACAACGGGAGGTTGCAGTAGTCACCTGCCAAGGGAAGAGGAGGCAGGTGAGGCTCAGGTGACCCTCCTGAGCAGCCACCCCCTCTTCGTGATGGTGGTGTGTCATACGGAACATGTTGGGTAGTCATCCCAAAATTGGCCTACTCTCCAACGCAACGTTGGGATGTGTCAACCCTCCAGTGTTCAGTCTTGGATAGAATCACAGAATCAGAAGAGACCTCTGAGATCATCAAGTCCAACCCTTTTATAAAGTCCAACCCTTATAATGTTCTATAAAGTATCATAATGTAACACTATTGATTATATTGTGATGTACAGAGTAATGAAGTGCTACAATGTAATGCTATTGATAATATTGCAATGTACTGGATAACAAGGTACTATAATACTATTGATAATGATATTGTGATGTACAGAGTAATCAAGTGTTATGATGTAATGCTATTGATAATATTGCAATGTACACAGTAATAAAGTACAAGTGCAAAGTGTAATAAAGTATGGATGTAAAAGTAATAATGATGTAATGCTAAGTGTACAGTATAATAATTGTGAAGTAAAAGTAATAATGTGTTAATGTTCAGTGTCCTAATGTATTAATGCTAAGTGTAATAAAGAATCTTAACACTACAACAGTGTTCCTTTTCCTTTATGTATTATGTTTTCAGCTGTAATACCTTGCATATACATACTATGCTGTATTATATGATAATATTTTATTAGTGTGTGATACAAGCAAGTATATGTTAGGTATTGCAGAATGCTTGTTATTAATCTGTGATCTATGACAGTGGTACAGATCAGCTCCTGTTCTGCAAAGTGTTGTGGTAAATATTCTTTCTCCTCTCTCTGCCACCTGTTACAGCCCACAGCAGTGTGATATATAGTATGTTATATGGAAGGTTTTACTCTCCCAATGCAAGTGGTGTCTGTGCTGCAACAAACAACAGATTATGTTATGCTGTGTTATATGGCATCATATATAGTTATTACTTTAAATTAAAGTTTTATGTCTATGTATGTATAAGACCCAGCATTGTTATATTGTCTCTTATAGGGGTGTTATATTTCTGTTGTATTACACTGCTCCCTTTAATTGTGTTTACCTATAGCATCATCTGCAACTGTAGTACCTTAATGTAAAGATTTATGTGTAGATGTAAAACACCGTGTTATTATTTTGTCTTTTGTATTTGTAATATGCAACACCTCTATCCACACAGCATTACTGCTTTAAGTGCATGTATGGTGTAGTTGTGTTCTGGAAGTGCATGTTCCCCTCTTTACATCCCTAAAACATTATAGGATGTGCATGGAATGTACTGCAGGATGGGTGTTGGTGTCTGATCCAGGCTGGGGGATCCAGGGAGGTGCAGCTCCCATCTGCTCTGTGATGTGGTGTGTGCAAATATTCCTTCTATTTGCCATAGTGTGTTGACACGTTATATGTTATGTTGCATGTTGCCACATGTTATGGTATACAGTAAATATCAGTGTAATGTATGTAATATCCACTATACTACTAATGTAAATAGTGGCTGTGCTACAATAAACAATATATTTGGCTATGCTGTGTTCCATAGCATCATCTATAGTTAGTACCTTTATATAAAGATTTATGGCTATGTATATATAAGACCCTGTGTAATTATATTGTCCCTTCCAGATGTTATAGTGTGTCTGTTTTGTAAAATGCTCTGTAAACTGCATTTTTATAATACTACTATAATGTATTATAATGTCCCTTACAATACACACTGTGCTATTTAAAATAAGACTATATGGTATATTTTCAGAGAAAGATAGTTCCGTTATACCATGTGTTATATGTATGGGGAGAAATATGAGGGAACAGTGATGAATACTAAAGAAAGGAAAAAAATCAGTAAAAAAAAAAAATAGGAGGAAAATATCAAGGAATGAACACCAAAGAATGGAAAGGAATTGAGAAAAATATCAAAGAATAATAGGAATACTAAGGAATGCTAAAGAACATGAAAGAATAGTAAAGAAGGGGAAGGTCCACAAGAATGGGCAGGAATACTAAAGAATGGAGAAGATGGGGAAAATATTAAGGAATGAGAAAAGAATACTAAAAATTGGGAAGGAATAGTAAAAAAATAGGGAAAATACCATGGAATGAGGAAAGACTAAAATAGAAAGGGAAAGAACTGTAAAAAATGGGGAAAAATACGGAAAGGGGAAAGAATATTAAAGAATGCAAAGGAATATAAAAAAAGAATAGGAAGGAATTGTAAAATATGGGGGGGAAATACTAAGGAAGAGGAAGTAATACTAAAGAATGGGGAGAAATACCAAGGCATTGGGAAAAGAAATACAAAGGAACACTAAGGAATTGGAAGAAATATGAAGGAATCGAACGGAGTTCTAAGAATTGAATGGAATACCAAGAATTGGATGGAATACCAGAAGAAGAGAGGAAAAATACTATGCAATGGAGAAAGAATATTAAAGAGTGGGAAGAAATACTGAGAATGCAAAGGAATAAGAAGCATGGGAAGGACTCGTGGGGGTGGTGGGAGGCTCTGAGGCCGGGACGGGATGGGCAGGAGCTGTACATACTCTTGCTGGCGCGGTGTGGGATGGGCACGGCCACGCTCTTGCCGCGCTCGCTGTCCTGGGGCTTGGGTGGGGAGGCGGTGAAGCGGCAGATGCCGGGCTCGGACGGGGTGCTCATGGAGGTCATGCTGTCGGCGTTGTCCGTGGTGCCCGTGGTCATCTGGTCGGAGGAGCTGTCGGAGATGAAGCACTCGGTGATCTCGAACTTGGCGTGCTGCAGCTGCTCCTCCAGCTTCGCGTGCTCGTAGGCGCGCGCCAGCTCCTCGTAGGTCGACGAGGCGCTCTCTGTGGACACCATGCTGTTCCGGCCCTTGTCTGTGGAGGAGACAGCGTGTCACCTACCTGGGAATTTTCCCTGTCATGGGAATGCCTTTTTCCATGGCGCTGTCATCATGGGAACACCCAGGCTGTCCCTGCTGAGATACACCCGGTCATCATCAAGGCTGGGTTAGATGGGGCATGGAGCAACCTGATCTACTGGGAGGTGTCACTGCCCATGGCAGGGGATGGAACAAAATGATCTTAAAAGTCCCTTCCAATCCAAACCACTCTGGGATTCTATGTGTTCCCAGAGCTGGGCACAGGCCTCACTGCTCAAAGTCACCGAGTCATGGTTCCCACTGACTTCAGTTCTACTTCTGCAGTCACCCTGAGCTCACAGTTGAGGGTCATGGCCAATGAATGACCCCGTGCACCCCAAAGAGGCAGATCGGTGCCGGGGAACCCTGGGGCAGTGCTGGCACACCTGTGTCCTGCGAGAGGCTGGCGCTGTAGCTGTCGCTCTCAGTGACCGTGATGCCGTGCTGGGAGCCCACTGTCCTCCAGTCCGAGGTGAGGGTCCGCGCGGGGGTGGACGCCTGGCACTTGGTGAGGGTCCACTGGCTGGAGTAGCGGTTGCGGGTGCTGTGCGCAGACTTCACGCTCTTCCTCGACACGGGGTCTGAGACACAAAGGCGACACAATCACGGTGGGTCCGTCCTGGGGACAGCCGGGATGCTGTCCTGTCTCCCTGCAGCACTGCCCGCTCCCTCTGCCTTACCAGCAGCTGCTTTTGGGCACGGCCACAGCTGGGGGACAGACTGCCCCACACCTGCCCCGTGTTCCCCTGCTCCCGGCACACCCACCCCACCCCTGCCCCACTCACTGGTGCCGGGGCGGATGTCTGACATGTCGATGAGGGGCCCTGTGTTCTGGATCAGAGCAGGGTGATGCAGAGACACGCCTGTGCAGAAGCTCTGGGGGTTCACTGCCTGGCTGAACTCCGTGTCCGTCACCGGGATCGTGGCTTTGTCATCCCCTGCGGGAAGAAGCTGGAGCTCAGACCTTTTCCTGGCCAGAAATTCGCTGACCCACACTCAGCCCACCCACAGGACCCCTCTGGCACTCAGGGGCACAAGGGCATGGGACATTTGGCTGTGCTTACCCAGCTGTTTGATGCCCTCCTTGTCCTCGATGAGGAGCTGCACCCGCGGGATGTCAATGTGCAGCCGGGGGCCCTGCGGAGGTCCCTTCACCGGCGTGTCAAAGCTGCGGTTATTCTTGCTGTGAGGTAAGAGGGGACGCAGACCTGGCCATTACTGGAGAGAGCCCCGGTGGCTCCAGCCTAGGACGGGCTTGGCATTGCCACCAGCGAGCCCAGCCGGGGCTCAGCTCTGCCCAGGCGAGCTCCAGTGAGGGCGACAGGACCCTCCAGCAAGCCAGGAACAGGCTGCTGTGCTGGCACCGACACAACCTTCGCAGGCCTGAGCCCAAGAGGGTCTGAACTGCTGCAGGGCTGTACCTGAGCTTAAAAGCACCCAGGACCACCCTCTGGCACCAACCACTCCCCTGCTTCCCAATCCAGCACCACCCCCAGGCAGCCCTGAGACCCACCTGATCAGCATTTCAGCCAAACTCTTGGCATCTGTGCAAGAGACACAAAAAAAACAAAACAAGGGGGTTTTTTTTAAGGGAGCTGTCGAGGGCACAACGAGGCAGTCCAGGAACATGGTCTGGTCCTGTGTGCTGAGCCCCATCTCACCTCGAAGCCTCTTCAGCCGCTTCTCCTTCCTCTTCTTGCGGATGATGAAGAGCAGGGCCACTCCCAGCGTGGCCAGGATCACGGGGCAGGCGATGGTGAAGAGCTTCTTCACATCGTCACCCTCGCCTTGGGCAGACTTGATGGGGGGGATGGTGCCTAGGGCAGAGCGCGGGAGGGTGGGCAATCAGGGACACTCTTGGCAGAGCTGTGCCCCCCACCCCATGCCCCCAACTCACTGCCATCGTAGTCCAGCGTGGCGAACTGCGTGGTCTCGTTGCCGCAGCCGGCGCTGTTGCACGCCTTCATGCGCAGCTCGTACCAGGTGGCCTCGCGCAGCTCCGTGAGGAAAACCTCTCCGGAGCTGTTGGTGCGGAGGCTCTGCCACACCCAGTTGCCCTTGGGCCGGTACTCCAGGACGATGGCGGTGATGGGGCAGCCCCCACTGCTCCAGCCCTGCAGGTTCAGCCGGGCGTGCGTGGAGTTGATGTGGGTGAAGAGGTGCTGGTCCTTGCTGAAGGAGGGCTCTGTGGGGAGAGGGGCTGGTCAGGAGGGCCGTGGCGCTGAGGGGACCGCCATGTCCCAACCCAAGGGACACCACGGGGCTGGCTCACCTCTGCCGTGGGTCTTGGCCTCGATGATCTCACTGATGCGGCCGGCCCCGACGCTGTTCTTGGCCGCCAGCTTCACCTTGTACCACGTGCCACACTTGAGGCTCTCCAGCTTGAAGGAGCGTTCGGAGGAGCTGATGAACACATCCTTCCACTCCTCGCTGTTGTCCACCGAGTACTGGAGCACAAAGCCTGGTGGGAGCAAGGACAGAGGGTCACCTCCAGGCACACAGGCTGCCAGGGGGAGGTGATGGTGAGAGGAAGGGGTTATGGCTGGCACAGAGCCTGTGGGTACCCCACGCCCACCTTGGCACATCCCGTGCCCAAATCCAACGCAGCCCAGCAGCACCAGGGTGCCCATTACACACCACTTTTGCCCCACTGAGTGCTCACAATCGTGGTGGAATCTGCCTGCTCTGCCCACCACACAGACCCCGGGTGGGAGCCACGGACAAGAGGAGTGTGGGCACCCCCCAGCACCCCCTGAGTGCTCTGCCAGAGGGCCCCAGTCACACACTGCCCACCCCCAGTGCCACCAGCATGGCCCCATGGCTTGGTTCCACATGGGAGTGCACACTGTGATTGACTGGTGCGAGGCTATAAAGGGAAAGCCAGAATTAACAGGCTCCCTTGGGAAGCTGCAGGGAAGTTGCTTCTGTCATTGCACGCCGCCTCCTCTCCCGTGATGAAGAGTATTAGGAAGCACATTGTGTCCTAGATGAGCAAACCTGTTACGCTGCCACCAACAAGCCTGAAGATGGCTGGTCTGGGCTTCTCAGGGGGCGAGGGACACAGCACCGAGGCCATCGGTGCCCCCCAGGACACACTGTTGGGCCGACTGCTGACCAAGCTTTTGTGGTGCACTGACACATCTGGCTGTTTTGGCAAGGTATTTTGCCAATTCTCAATTAAAAATCACAGAGATGAGTCAGCTTTCTGCCTTGCTCTGTGCGTCACAGGCCACACAATGCAGAGCTTGCAGGACCGCTCTGGTGCCAACACCACCCTGGGGATGCCAAAGGACCCATGTGAAGGTGCTCTGTGAACACCCAGCTCTGGCCTGGACAAAGCAGTGCCAAGGGAAGGGACAATTCGTGCACCTGCCCACCACCAAGGTTTCCCTAAGGATGGTAACACCTGGACCCTCCCAGGTCTGTGGGCACGATTCCCAAAGGTGTCAACACCAGCCCTGACACCCCCACACCGCCCACGGTGCCAGGCACCCTGGTGCCTGCCACCCGTTATTTATTTATTTTGTACATGCAGCATGTTTTTAATATTTCTAATCCAATTATAACCAAATTTATCAACAGAGTCCGCTGGAGTGAAAGGCTGCTGGCTGGGGAGATTTGCTTGTAATTACTTTCATGCTTTTAATTAATTGTAAGCGAGGTCTCCTTCCTCGCTTCCCACTCCCCCCTCCGTGTGCAGCTGTTTCAACGTATAATTCATGAGATGAATCAGAGCAGAAAGAAGGCTCAGGAAGGCAGGGATGCTCCTGGAGCCCTCCTGAAATCCTCTGCCTGCAAGAGACAGGGGACAACTCCTGCCCTAGTGGGTTCAGAGCTCCCAAGAGACACAAAGCAGCGTTGGGGCTGGCCCTGGCCACCAGCACCTGAGGACCTACTGACATGCCCTTTATCAGCTACCTCAGTTCCTACAGCTTGTCCAAAACACCTCACAAACCCCTCATCAGGGCTGGCAGCCCCTGCTATGAGCTCAGAAGCTTCAACCTTACTATGAGGCATTTCTGAGGCATTTTGGAGAGGAGGAAACTGAGGCACAGAGACAAAAACACGGCACAGCGTGCAGGGGTGCACCTGAAAACATGTTCCATGAGCCTCAGCTCCCAGGAGCAGAGGCACCCACAGCTCTGGGATGAGGTGCTGGTGTCAGCCCCATGGTCTGTTGCATCCTTACCTCGGATGGAGCTGCCCCCATTGTCCCCAGGGATCCAGGCCAGAGTGATGGATGATGCCGAGGTCTTGGAGACAGTGAGGCGGGGCTGGTCCGGGGGCACTAGGGAGGAGGGAAAGCCCATGAGCACCTCACGCACACAAAGCACGCCAAACTGTGTCCCCCAAAAGTGCCAATGAGACCTCCCATTCCATCCTGGGCCAGCACGAGCTGTTCGTGCAGGACAGACCCCGCTGTGCTTCACCCATCGAGCACTGGGCAGCAGCAGCACAGGGATAGAGCGTGTGCCTGCAGGGCACCTGCTCCCAGGCACGGAGGTGGGAACCCTCACCTTGCACTAGCAGGTTGACGATGATGGTGTCGAAGCCCCAGGTGTTGGTGGCGGTGCAGGTGTAGTAGCCGGAGTCCTCGGCCTTCACCGAGCGCAGCACCAGGGTGCCGTTGGCCTGGATCAGGCGGTGGCCGTCCACTGTCACCGGGATGGCAGAGTCCTCACTGCCAGGAGAGGGGAGAGAGCACATCAGCCATGTGTGACACAGCAAGGGCAATGCAGCTGGCATGGCCACCAGCACAGCTGGCAGTGCCTCAGTACCTGTCCTTGGTCCACTTGATGGCAGGCACCGGCTCCCCAACAGAATTGCACGGCAGCCTCACGTCCTTCATCCACGGCGTGGTGACGGTGCCTCCAAAGGAGATGATCTTGGCAGGCGCTTGGGGACAAGGAGCAGGGGGTCGGGTCAGCCTTGTGGGGGCCAGACCCCATGCACAGACTCCAGGACACGTAACAAGAGCCGAGACCACCCACGCCGCACCTCCTCAGCCCAGGAATCACCCCGGGCATCCCTTCCTGCCAAAGCACTCCTTGGGGCAGGGGACAGCAGAGCTGGGGTGTGTGTACCCCCCCTAATCGTGGCAGCCCCACCATACCTTTCCCTGCAGGCTCGATGGTGACCTTCTCGCTGATGTTGCCGCGGCCAGCGGAGGTGACGGCGGCCACCCAGAGCATGTACTGCTGCCCACGGTTCAGGTGGGCAATGCGGTAGAAGAGCTGGTCGGGGCTGGTCTCGTACTCACTGGGGGCCTGCGGGGAGTAGGACAGGAGAAAGTGCAGCCTCTGTGAGACCCTCACCCCACCACCCTCCAGCTCGTGCCCCCCACACCCCACTGTGGTGCTCTGGGTTGGCTCCCCAGCAGCAGCTCAGCTCCGCTCGGTGTTTCTCAATGCTGGTGTGAGCTGGCTGGGGTCGTGATTCCTCCAGGGAGCCCGGGCTGGAGTCCGAGGAACAGATGGCTGTGATGGCATGGTTTGCTCCCAGGAAAGGAAAGGACGCTTCCCTGACACCTGCCAAGCTGCAGCGGGGGCCAGGATGGAGGCCACCCTGGCCAGCCTGCCTCAAACCCTCTGTGGTCACAGCAAGACACCCAGGGGTCCCCAAAACATGCATGGGGTCACCTCCTGCATCACCCACAGCGCTGTCCCAACCCCACTGTGCAAGTGCCACAGCCAGTCCCCATCGCATTGGGGCCAAAGTCACCCTGCTCCAAGCACACCATGAGGGGAAGGGCTGCCCTGCACAGCATCCCACCATCCCAGCACTAGACAGGAATGGGGGCTCCACGACCTCTGTGGCATGGGATGGATGTGGCATTACCATGCGTGACCATGCAGGAAACTGCACATTCACTGTCTCCACACGTGTGCCCTTGTGGAGCCCACGGATGTAAATGTTCCTCAAAGCAGACACACCTATATGAATATTGTATAGTATACATAATTTTTTTTTTTTTCCCCAAATGACAGTTTTGACAAGATGCCAAGAAAACAATATCGGATCCCAGCGGTTTTACCAGTTGCTTTGATGAAAAGATTATGTTGCCCTGGAAACCAGAGGCTCAGATAGTGAAATGAGTTTGAGAAGGAGCTTTTGATAAGCACTAGTCTGCAGACCTCCCATCAACCTCTCCCTCACCAAGGAGGGATGGGGCCAGGCTGAATCTCTATTTCATTTTTGGTCAGCTGCTGGCATGTCTCCCCCTCTGGAGTGAGTGCTGAGCAGGGCAGATGCCAGAGGACAGGAACAGATTGACAATGGAACCATGCCCTGATGATGGGCATCCATGGATGCCCTTGGACAACTCTGCAGCCCACAGACCTTGCCACAAGGAGCTTTTGCTGCTGCTGCTGTCTGGCATCAGCCCTCCCTCCCACTCCTGCTTGGACAGCTCAGCATTCCCTGGCACACCGTGGTGACTCCCCCATGCCCATCACGTACCGGCTGCCCCGAGCCGGGGCTGGAGCAGAAGATGGTGTATTTCCGAATGATGCCATTGGGCTTGGCTGGTGGCAGCCAGGACACCACCACGCTGCTGGCAGAGGAGGGGACAGCCTTTATGCCAGCCGGGGGACCTGGAACTGAGGAGGGAAGAGCATGGCAGAGCTGGTGTCTGGAGGTCTCCAAGGTCTCTGCCCAGCTCAGAGAGGTGACAGCATCCCAACCACATGCTGGGAAGCAGCTGCAATGTTGGTCTCACACCAGCACTAGGTATGTTGTACAAGCAGGGACTGGTCTGCCTGTGGGACACCTCTCCATGAGTGGCTCCAGCACCCATGTGAGATGGAGGCAGGAGGGTTAATTGCAGCCGAAGCTGTGGTTTGGAAATCATGATTGGCTTTTAATGGCCATCTCCTTGATGTGTCAGCCGTGCTCTGCCCAGCTGCACCTCCCTCTCAGCATCTGGCACTTCGCAGGACACAGGGCCAGGAACACTCTGCTACCGAGTTAATGGCATTAAAGTAGGGCAGGCACGATGTAAATATTTAAATATCCTCACTTAAGGAAAAGAAAAAGAGGGGAAGGGAAATGCCCTGCCCATGGCTGTCCACAGGGGGTTTTCTCTGTGACCCTGCAGCCACTCCAGCCCTGCCCTCATCAGCGCCATGGCACGAGCGAGTGGCAGTGCCACTTACTGTCCTCCTTGGTCTGGATGTAGAGCACGCTGCTGCGCACGCCGTCGCCGGCCTGGGTGTACGCCAGCACCTGCACACTGTAGTTGGTGAACTTCTCCATGCCCCGCAGCTCCACTCGCTCCCGCGTGGTCGTGATGTTCTGCATCTCGCCCCACTCTGCGGGGAGACAGGGCCCGTCAGCCCCCTGCTGCCACCCACCCGGGTCCCCCCCGTGTCACCTGCTCCCCATGAGTGCTCACCTCCATCCATGTAGAGGGACCAGAAGATGACCCGGTATCCCTTGAGCACCCCGTTGAGGGTGCTGCGTGGGGGCTCTGACCAGGAGATCACGGCCACGTCCGAGGTGATGGAGATGGCCCGCACGTTCTCGGGGGGCTGGCTGGGAACTGGGAAGGGCATGGAGAGGGGGGACAATCAGCAGGAGAATGGACATACCAGGCTAAAGGAGACATGCCCCATGCACCCACACAGGATCCCATCCTGCTGCTCCTCCCTCAGCCCTGAGCTGGTCCTGACCAGCAGTGCTCTGCCTCCAACATGCAGTTTTGTTCCTCCTGGACCACTGAGATGCTCATGGTGACAGGGAGTCCACCGGGACTGGCTGGGCTTCCCAGGGAGGGGCGAGCAGGAGAGCTGGCTGGATGTGAGGTAATTAGATCCCATTGCCCCGCAAGAGGTAACTCTAATTTTTATGAGCATTTAAATGATAATACATCACCGTAACGATCCTCTTTGAGAATGATTATTGTTTCATATTACTTAGGTGCAAAAATATAAGCACCATGTAATTAGGGACAGAGTATAATAAACTAATACAGATAGTCCGTTTGAACGAAATGAAGGTAATATAATTATGGAAAAGACACTATTGCTAAAACAGGGGCCCTTGAATACCCCGGGAGGAGTGCTAATGCAGCCAGGAAACGATCGTGGTTTGACAGGCTAACGAGAGCCTTAATTAAGTATGAAAAACTGCTGAACAAACGCACTGCAAAACTTTTCTCTCATTGTTTTTAGAACAACTGAGGCCATCAGCGATGTGTCCCAGATGGAAGCCTGTCTGGCGCTTCAGCAATGCCTAAATCCACCTTGCATCCTTCTAATGGTGCCACAAACACAGTGCCAGGGGTGTCCTGACATATCTGTGCTCCCAGCTCCTTCCCAGGGAGCTGTGAGGGGACACGCAGCTGGTGCTGCTGGTGGCAGACCTGCTTGGCACAGGGTAGGGAGTGACTGAGCATCCTCCAGTCACCGGGGAGCAGGAAAACCACCCGGTTTGGTCACAGGGACAGCCTTACCATCCTCCAGCGTGGTGGCGTTGATCTCGCTGGACGAGGGCCCGGTGCCCGCGCGGTTGAACGCCTGCACCACCACCCCGTACTGCGCGAACTTCTTCAGGTTGTCCAGCGTGTAGACCTCGCTGTCCCCCGTGGCCTTCATCTCCACGATGCTGTACTGCCCGTTGCTGCCCGGGCTGTTCTCCCGGTACCCGATCTGGTAGCCACGGATCACCCCGTTCTGCAGCTCCTTCTTTGGGGCCTGAGGAGTGAGGAGGGCAGGATGGAGTGATGTTGGGCATGGCTATTGGGTCAGGAGGCTCATGGGGCTCTGTGCCCCGACCACCCCATCCCAGTGGCTTTTCTCAATGCTGCTAAGTTGTCTTCTCTCCCCACAGCACTTGGGTGCACACACCGAGTGGGAAATTAGTGATAAGAAAGTCCCGTGGGTCCCTGGGGCCACCAGAAAGTGCTGCCTGGCCAGCAGGATGTGCCTGGACAGCACTAGTTCCCAGCTGGAACAGCTGGGTGGGAAGAGGGAAAACCCCAAGTCTGGCAGCCTTGGAGGCCACACTGAGATCAATCTTAACAATATTTCTCTGAAGCATTAAGAAATCAATAGGGTTGATTGCAAATTTATGTTACAAAGCCAGGGTGATCCATCTTGCTGAAATACTCCTAAAACGAAGTGACTTATCTTTCAAGTGAATCTTACTTTCCATTAATCTGTTTTTCAGTGCTTAAGGGGAGGAGGGAGAAGCTGGAACCCTAAATTTATTGACTTAGCAGTTCATTCCCAAGTCCTAACTTTATAATCAATTTTATTTTTCATTAGGCAGCTTCGGAAAAATAAATCCGATTCTAAGTTTTATCGATCTCTGCTCAAACACTTTGCTACCCAGCATCTCAGCTTTTACATATCTATCCTCTCTCCCCTATGGCCCTCCATGGACACCCTACAGGATAATGAGCCTGTTATAAAACAGGATTAATAAGTGCCCCATGCGAACTATATGCTCAGCCTTTGAGTTTTCATTTTTCCTGGGAAATGTTTTCTGGCTCTCAAAATGTTGATGACATGCTGGGTCCCAGGACAAGATGGGAGAGCATTTGGCCCTGCCCAGGTCACCTTGGCCAGGGAAAGCCACCCCAGCCTCACTCACCTTCCAGGTGACCTGGATGCTCTGGGATGTCATTGGCTGCAAGGTGACATCCATCGGAGGGCCATCAGGAGCTGCGGAGAAACAAACCCAAAAGAGCACGTTGAGAAGCCTCAGGGCCAGGAGCCTCCTCAACAGGAAAACACCTGGCTTTAGGAGAGCTGTGTCTCAGCCAGCTTCACTCAAGGCTGCAGCCCCCATGCAGCCCCAGACCAGCCCTGCCCACTGTCCCCAGTGCCCTCGCCCTGAGCCGGGCTGGCACCTGCTTCCTCGGTGCTGATGGTGAGCTCCTTGCTGGGCTCGCTGCGCCCGATCTTGTTGAAGGAGTACATGCGGATGCTGTACACGGACGCGGGGTGCAGGTCCACGATGTTCGCCTGGTTGATGGTCGGGGAGATGTTGCGTGTGGACTGCTTGAAATCCCAGGAATCTGGAAGAGGAGTGGAGCACGACAGGAGGGTCAGCACCTGCATCCCTTCTGGGAGGGGCCACGCTCAGGCAGGTGAGGTCCCCAAGGACCTCCAGCTTTTGTCCCCCTGGAGAGGAGCCGCTTCCCTCCCTTGCTGTTGCACGTCTGGGTTCAACTTTTCACAAATATTGTCTCTTTTAATATTCTCTTTCAAATGCTCCCATCCAACAGAAATTACCATATTTCATTAATGCAGCTCTCTCCTTTCTTCATCAAAGGAACCGAGATGCAGAATATTCCCTTGGAGGTGCTGGTGGGGCAGCCCCGCACCTGCCTGCATGGCCCAGCCCCAGGACACAGCCCTCAGCCCTGCTGTGGCACAGGGAGGGGACGTCACTGTCACCTACCAGACTTGTTCTTGTACTCGATATCGAACCCTGTGATGATGCTGTTGCCGTCAAACCGCTGCGTCCATCGCAAATTCATGCTCCGGGCTTTCACCTCGCGGATCTCCAGCTCCGGTGGGTCCGGGGGCTCTTGGGGACACATAGGCAGGTTAGGAACACAGGGACAGAAGCCCTCCAGGAGCAAGGGGACCCCCGTGACAAGGTTTTGGACCTCAGGGCTCATGCACGGGGGATCCAGTACCTTGAACAGTGAGCTGGATCAAGCCTCTGTCCTCGCCGTAGGAGTTGATGGCATGACAGGAGAAGAAGACGGAATCCCCCCGGTCGGCTGGTTTCAACTGCAAACGTTTCAGGGAGAGGAGCCAATTCAGACTCCTGGGCTCAGTTTTGTCACCCAGGGAGCCCAGCTGCGGTGCCAGCCTCCACGGCACCCACTCAGGACCACTGACACCCTCTCTGTGTCACCTGCCCCCCCTCCATCACCCAGTGAGACCCCCAGCCCTCACCTTGAGGGTGGAGATGACCTCGTCACCGTTGTCCTTGGTGGTGATGGCGTAGCGCATGTTGCGGTCGGGGTCGATGACGGTGTCCCCCTTCTCCCAGCGGATGATGATGGGTCTCTCGCCCCGAGCGGTGCAGTTCAGCTCCTTGGTCTGTCCCTTGATGGCGATGGTGGTGTTGGGGTGGGAGGTGATCATGGCTGGGACTGCAGGGAGGCAGAGGGTCACCTGTGTGCCCGGACGGGTGAGCAGGTGCCACCTGTGGCTGCCTGGCCCAGGCAGAGCCCACAGACCCCACCAAGGAGGCAGTGGATGTGGGTCTCACTAAGAGGCCACGCAGCCTGAAGCGGAACCGTCTCGCTGCATTATACAGCTCAGGATCATAAAATAATGAAGCAGATAAATTTTATAATGCATAGCATTACACCGGGGTAGACAATAAAACGTGAAAGACAAATAACCAAGCGCACACTATAATGAAGAGAAAGCCTCCAGTCTGAGACGTGCGGGTATGAATTATTGACTAAGGTTTTACACTCCCGAGGATGAGAGGAAGAATGTTTTCCATCACGGATTTGCATAATTCACTCGTATAAACCTGGGCAGAATACAGAGTGTGATTCCCCATCAGCAAGGCCGCCTTTGCTTTGCAGATGCCAGAGATGACTTTTTTTTTCCCCACAGCCACTCCAAAACGCAAACAGGGAGGGTGGGGACACCCTGGGCTGTGGTCACCACCCATCCAGGGTGCAGCACCCAGTGCTGCTCGAGCAGTGAGTGCAGCACAGTCAGGGATGGCTGATCCTTGCTATGAGGATGTTACTGATCCCCAGCCAGGCTCTTCCCTGCTCCATGAGCCAGGTCCTTGTGCCACCCTAGTGCCATGCAGCGGGCTGCCTGTGGCACCACGCAGGAGGAATGGGCTGGGGGACCAAGGGCAGCCTGGGTAAGCAGAAAAAAATGTAATGCATAAACAAACAGCAGTGCTGAGTCCCACAGTAATGTATGATAATGACAATCCGCAAAGGCAACACACACTGTTCTAATGGGACACAAGAGGCTCTAATGAGCTACGACTTCTCGGCTTTCTGTGGCAATGTAATTCAATTAACAGCAAAGGAAACCTTTCCTCCGGAGCTGCCAGTGTTTGGGGGTGCAGGACAGTGCCATGACCAGCCTGGTGCCCACTGGCAGCGCCTGTGGCAATCCTGCCCCGAGGGAAGCACAGCCTCCCACAAGCTGGCATGGGGATGGCAAAGAGCAGGGATGTTGGGGCACTGCTGTCTGGGCCATGGGAAACCAAAGGTTACGAGAAACACAGCAAGACTTCTCCTAGCTCTGCCCTGTCCCATCCACAGCTGCGTGCTCATCCTATCCCAGCTCTGACACCTCTGCCTGCCTGCAGCCCAACGACAGGGATACACCAGGAGAGGGGCAGGTATAGAAAGGACTGACCAAACTCCAGCATTCCAATTCCCACCAGGGGGAAGACAGAGCCCAGGGACAGCCAGGGGCTCTTGCACCTAATGCCAAACCAGGGCTGACCATGCACAGCACAACATAAGGGCGCACACACCTGGATTTGGGTCTCAGCACTATGGCAGCTCTTGCCGGCTTCCTGCCCACTGTCCCCAGGTCCTGCCATACTAAAACCATCAAGAGGCAAACAGGAAACCATTTGACAGGCAGGAGCACAGCCCTCATTCAGCCCAGGCTGGAGGCCTGTGGGTGGCAGAGGGTGTGCATGACTGCAGGTGCCAAAGGGGCAGGACAGCCCAGCAGCCGTGGAGGCATCAGCCCCGTTCCCAGGGAGCACCAGCCCCGGGAGAGGAGATCCGTTTCAGGCTCTGCTTCACTGAAATGCACTTATTGATGTTTGATTAAATGCAGCTCCTTGGATGTAAACATATCAACTTCTCTCAATTGCTGGGGTCCCAGGAGAGCGGCATGCAGTCCAGAGCAGGAAACAGCACAGCAAACCCAAAGAAAACCCCAGGCAGACATTAGGACAGCGCAGATCAGGGCGCAGGGGCAGTGCTGCTTGTGGGTCAGTACCTGACACCTGCCCTGGAGCAGCTCTGCCACTTGCAGAGGGACAGCATTGCTTGGGACTGGCCACAGGACTTCCAAGGGTGGCCAGGGGCTGCTCCCTGCCAGTCCATGACTCCCCTCCCTGGGGGCAGGGACATCAGGAATGGTTCCTTGCCCATCAGAGCACCGGCCACAGACCTGGTCAGCACTCTGGCAAATCGAGGAGGGCTTGCCTCTGACACCTTCTGTGCCCACCCATCATCCTGGTGGACCAGTCTGCCCAGCCGCTCCCCAGGGCCCATAGGCCTTGTTAACAAGATCCCAGCCAGGGTCTGGTCCCAGTGGCTGGACAGAGATAAGCCTGGGAACAAAGAGAGCTGACAGCCACCAGCACGCTCCGCCGTCCCACACCGAGCTGGGGCACAAGCTGCTTCACAGCGCGCTGGTGACAACTGAATGAGAACAGTGACAAGGGTGACAACGGCTGTTCCTGCCTCCCTCGCCCCCCTCTTTCTTGTTTGGAGCTGGCTCTGTGATGCTAATTTGATTGCACCCGTCTCAGCTTCCTTTCTACACTGATTAGCTGAGTTTCACCTGAAGCATGAGATTAATTCAAATTGCATGGAAGCAATCAGTTATGCTCGTGCCGTACGGCAGCGAACTCCAAGCAGGGCTGTGCCACGACACACGGGCAGCTGCCCCTCTCTCTGCCCCTGGGCTGGACCCTGGGCATCCAGGAGCCTGCGAGGAGCAGGCAGAGGAGCCCCCACCCCAGCGGGCAGTGCCCACTGTGCTGCCGCTCTGGCAGAGCCAGCAGGACCCCCGGAGGAAGTGACACTCTGCATCCCACCCGGGCAGGTGTGCAGCCATGTGCTAAAATGGCATTTATCACGCGCTGGTGGTCCCCTCACCTGCGCCCAAGCCCATCCTGCTGTCCCCTGGGGCACAGGTTCCCCTCCTCCAGCATCCCTCACCTTCCACTTGGTGGTACTGGTGAATTCCATGGTGTGGGAACATGGGGACCGTGGCACCCAGAGTCAGCAAAGCCCCACTGCCGTGAGTGACATCCCCATGCCAGTACAAGCAAATCTGGTGGCTTTCCCTGCCCGTCCCCTGACAAAAGCAGTTTCCAGCTCCTTCTGGTGCTGCCAAGTCCACGGGCACTTAGCCAGGATGGCACACACTGTCCACTGCATTAGCTGACTCGCCCCTGGCGCCCATTGCTGCGGTACGAGGGAAGGGGATGTGCGATGCTGGCTGTCTGCAGCACTCCCCTCTCCCCCTCTGACCTCCTGTGCGCTTTGTTTGGGCTCTGATTAACTCTCATTTAACTCCGTCCGCAGTGGCCTGACTTTCAGGAAAAGCCAGCGCTGATCTCCCTTTAATTGGGCTGACATTTCACTAAACAAACAAAAACCCCAAAATGAAACAAAACAAAGAGCCCATCTAATGCTTAATTGGCTGTGGCGCTTCGTCTACCTATTCATCCAAACCTTTTCAAAGGCGGCGAGGGCTCCGGGAGATGCAAAAGCACACGCATAATAAGGTTATGTGCTATTCAAGTCAGCAAGCAACCTGTCCTGGGATGCAATTAGGGCAGATCGCAGGGACACGGCACCGGTTCGGGCGCCCAGACTTCGGCACGTTCACTCGGGAATAATCGCCTCGACTTTGTACCTGCACCTCATTGAAGTGCCCTGTTTGAAGTCGCTCGTTTTGATTCATCAGTCGGGCGGGATAAATTGAACAGCTGACAGGGAGGGGAGAGGGAACGTGGGAAGGCAGAGGCTGGGTGGGCAGGGGAGAAGCCCCAGAGAGAAACGGCCGCCAATGCCAGGAGAGAAAGCTCCTGGCAGAGGGGAGGCAGGAGAGAGCTGCCTGAGCCAGAGTCACTTTCTCCTTATCCCAGACACCTTAGCCAGGACATGGTGATGTCCAGAGAGGGCGGGCACATGCCCTCTGCCCAGGGGACAGCCAGGGCAGTGGTGGTGCCCAGACATCCACCTGCAGCCTCCATCCCCCTCTGGCATGGGACCAGCTGCCTCATCCCCCCAAGTGTGTGCAGGGCAAAGCTCAGCCCTGCTGAGCCTGACCCCAACCCCAGCCCCTCTTGGAGACACACAAGAGCGAGCGTGACCCCCTCCACCACCTCCTTTTGGAGGTCTGAATGCTCGCAGCAGCAAGATGCCTACTAACTAACAGGGAGCCAGCAATTATACATTCTGCTGGTGGCAACGGGAGAGCAATCCAATAACACGCGCAGTTCAAACACGGTGTCTGACAACACTTCCCGGCCCATCTCTATCAAAGTAGCCCAGCTATTTCCTTTCCTCCCATATGATGTAGATTGATCGCTTGGTTTTATTAAAGACAAAGTGTGTTTAATAGCAAAAGGGAAGCGGGTCCCTGGAGGGGAGGAATCAATGCCCTGCCGTGCCCCGCGTATCGACCGCAGCGTTCCGCGGTGCCGAGGCCAGAGCGCGGCTGGTGCAGCAGGAACCCTCGGAACAGAGGAGGGGGCTACGCCAGCCCACGCTCTGCTGGCCACCACAAGTCCCACTGCCACAGCCACCCTCACCATGCCCACCTCTGCTCCCCACCAGTCGCTGCTGCAGCCAAGCCGGGAGCAGCTCCCTGGCCCCTCCACGATGCCACCGTGGCACAGCCCTGGGTACTTACTCTTGACAGTGAGAAACATGGACTTGCTGATGTCTGTGCCCACGCCGTTGCTGGCCTGGCACAGGTAGTAGCCAATGTCCTCCTCCAACACGTGGCGGATGAGCAGGGAGCTGTTGGGCAGGATCTGGATGCGGCCCGTGAGAGGGATGGGGTGGTACTGTTGGGGGTTGCCACTCCCTAGGAGGGGACATGGAGACACAGAACTCAGCTGAGGCAGAGGGGCACTCGTGAGGCTCAGAGGTGGGGTGGCCATGCCGAAGGGACGCTCCCCAGCCTGCCCCGATGTCCCCACACACTGCCACGTGACCCATCCCTACCTTTAGCGTGTTTCCACATGACTTTTGGAGGGGGGTATCCATCAACAGAGCAGTTCAACACCCCGGCTTTGCCATAAATGCCATCTTGGTTGTTGGGCTGGACCACAAAGCGAGGAGGCACTGACGAATTTGAGAGAAAAGATAGTCACTGTAGCAAAACCCCCATGGGACCCCTACAACTCCCCCTGCATGGGCAGTGCCCTGGCTTAACTCTGCTCCTCACCCTCCCACCTGCTTCTGCACCTGCAGAGCAGCCTCCCAACTGCTCTCTGCTCCCCTCCCTTGCTGCCCACCCTCCTGAGCCCACTGGGGCAGCAGCAGCAGCAGTGGGACCAGGCTGGGATGCAGTGGCTGGGTGTGCCCCGTGGTGCTCACCCCGCACGATGAGCTGCCGCTCCCGGCTGACGGTGGCCGCGTCGTTGCTGGCGATGCAGGTGTAGTTGCCATTGTGCTTGAGGGAGACGCTGGAGATCTGCAGGGAGCTCATGAACTCCTTGCTCTCGATGGTGACTCCGGAGCCGGACAGGATGACGTGCCCGTCCTTTCTCCAGGTGATGTGGATGGGCATGTCCCCAGAGGAGACCACGCAGGGGATGTAGAGGAGCTGACCGATGGAGGCTGGTGGGAACTCGAAGGGCTGGATCAGCGGAGGGACTGTTGAGGGGAGAGGCAGAGCATGCTGGAGAGCCCATCCCAGGAAAACCTTCCTCCGGTGGGGGGACAGGATGCACCAGGGCTGGGAGGAGATGCTGTTCCGGGAGAAGCAGCAGCCCAGAAACTAAGGCAGGCTTTTGATTCCACCAGGAACATGGCCAGGGGAGAGCAGAAGGTGCTGTTGAGCAGAGAACAGCAGGAAGACTTCTCCCACCTGGCAGGGCCACCCTGCTGAGAGCAGGATGGAGAAACACCAACCTCCTGAGCAGAGCAGACTATGCAGTGGGGAAAGCCCTGGCTGCCCCCAGCACGTGCCAACCAAAATTCCACCTCAGCATTTATCTGCTCACAGAAAAACCATGATTAGATGGATTGCTTTTCTTAAAGGCACCAGATTCAGAACCAGCCATTATCTTTCTGATAACTTAATTAGGCAACCGCAGCATCTCTGGCAATGTGGGAGGGGGAAGAAAGCGGAGAGAGGGAGACAATTAGCTTAACAAGGCTCAGCACCTGGTAGACGAGATCCTCTTTCCGCAGTCTCCATAATTGAATTAGCAGGCTGCCAATTGTCCCTTCAGCAGAAGGGAGATGCCCTCTTGTACAGACACGGGGGCAGCTCCCTGTACCCATGCCCACCTCCCTGGGCTTCCCCCGTGCCCAGTCTCAGCACCACTGACTCATCTCCGAGGAGGGGGCAAAGCAGGGACTGTCACCAGGAAGGCAGGCACAGGCAATACAGGCAGGGCTTGCCTGCCCCTTTGCTGGCTACAGCGACGTGGCTAGAGCTGCCAGAGCCATGGAGCCAGTGCTGCCTGTTTTCCATAATTAATGAATAATTAATTGGGAATGCACTGCAGTCTCTTGCAGGGCAGGGATGGGCTTGTGGATCCGCACCTCTCCAAACGTGCCGCTCTGGCTGTTGCTGAGCACCAGGACAAGGACAGGCTCTCTCCACAGACCCAGCTCTCCCTGCTCCAGGTTTCCACAAACAGAACTCACAACTCTGCTTTCCTTCCCAGATCGCTTCCCGCTGTGACTCTCCTTTCTCCAGGGCTTCCAGGCTCTCATGTGGCTGCAGCAGGAGCTGACCACAGCCCAGAGCACCATGCCAGCATCTCCCTGCCCACAGTGCCACCACAGAGACCATCCCAGCAGCTCAGGTCCAAAGGGGACCCCAGTGAACAGCCTCTGTCTTCCCATGGGGTGCAGCATCACCCCACGGTGCCTGGCACTGCCAGCTGCAGAGCTGCCAACACCGCGCCCCCCAGATCACCACAGCTGCCCGAGCAGAGCCATGAGAGAGCCCCAGGACAGCACCAAACCCACACGGGATTAATTAAAACCTTCAAAGACGTCTGCGGGAAGAAGGAGCTGTCAGGGCACCTTGAAGGAGGCTGGATGCTGGATTGTGCTGCTGGGGAAGCAGCCCCAGAAGCACCCCTGAGCTGCAAAGCCCAACAGAGTGGGGGGGTTTGAAGCCAGAACCTGGGGGGTCCCTGAGGTCCCCCAGATGAGCAGCAGCAGCTACACCTGGACAGGAGCTTCCCTCAGCAAGAGATGGGGGCAATGCCTCACAAGCAGGGCTGGGGGCTGCCCACACATCCCCACTCTTGGGGGGAGTGGTGCCAGAGGGAGTTATAAAGCTTTTATGGCCATGTGCTTAGAAGGACCTGCATAACTCACTGGTGGCACTCCACATGGTCACCAGGCACTTGTGGCCATAAAAGTTTTATGGTGCTCCACGGCATCCCATGGTCCTCACTCGGTGCAGTTACCTTTATTCACTCCCTGACTGTCTTCTACGGCTTTGCCAGTCATTTCCACGGGCCTTTTATCTGATGGCCAGCTGAAGGAAATGAGAATCCAGCCAGCAGGGCTGGGTGTAAATCTCCAGCAGCCGGAATGAAGACGTCTGGCCTGCACCACACTCCTGCTCTCTCACCTTCCCCAGCCCATCACCGGCCACTGAGCGAGGCAGTAAATCCAGATTGGGAAGGGCTCACCAGCGGTTGCTTCCCAGAACACCCAGATCCTCAGCTGAACTTCAGCATCCCGCACCCTCCGATGGCAAATCCCATTACTGGATTGCGAGCACACATCCCGAGATGCTCTCCCCACACCAGCCTTGCCCATCCCAGTTGTCACAAGACAAGACCAGCATATCTCTGGCCTCTTTTCGAGGCCTGAGACTCCACAAAGACAGGGATTTAAATAAGGTAAGGAAAGCAGGGCTGGCCATGCCCTGCAGACCCAAGGGGCAGGAAGACCTCTCCACACCGCCCTTAGACACATTATCCACAGCTAGCTCTTCCCTTTGGAAAGCCTTGGAGAAGAGCGTTAGCTAATCAAGTGGCAGCATCCCTAATCAGCTTGATGCACTCCCTCGCTAACCTGACTCCTAATAATAAAATGGTGGCTGGGAGGGGAGGGAGTGGGATCAGAGTAAATCCAGTCCACGGATACCCCGCTGGGTGAGAGGGAGTGCGACAATTGGCCGGCTCCGTCCCCAGTGCTGCCGTGTTTGTCTAAATGATTTACTGCAAACACCGAGCTGGCGACGGGCAGAGACGACCCGACAGCTCTGAGGACGGGAGATACGGGAGCGCTGGGCACTCCCAGCGCAATCTCAGCGAGTCACTGGGAGGGAATGCATCCGGCTCAATTCATTAGGACTGATAGCTCCCTCAATGGGGCTGAATAATTGATGGCCTGGAGAAGCTTTTAAGATGTTCTGTGCGCTCAGAAGACCGAGAGTATTATTTTTTTAAAAGCTAGCACACACAGAAAAACATCGGTGAAGGTGATCCAAGCAAAGGTTAGATGTTTTAATACGTTATGTTTACACCATAAATCCTTGCTCCATCACTTGTAAGGGGAAATGGATATGGCGTGGCTCGGGGCATCTGCCAGAGCGCAGGCAGGACCAGGTAGCCACTCCCATAGGAGCTGAGCCATTTCCTGAGGGCTCTCATGCCCAGTGGCTATGGAGCACAGCCACTACCCTAGCCATAGGGTTCCCTGTGTGGTGCTCCTCTGTCTCCATCCCACTGCAGGGACAACCCAAACACAACCTGGACGAGCTCCCCGTCCCATCCAGGGAACGCCACTCCACTCGCTCACCTTTGACCGTGACGTGGACGCTCTGGCTGATGGAGAGCTGGGGCTGGATCAGCACGCTGCACAGGTACTCTCCTTCGTCCATGCCTTTCTGGACGTCCATCAGCTTCAGAGTCCCATTCTCAAAGACCACTTGGCGGTGGTTATCAGGCAGCAGCAGAGAGTCCTTGTACCACTTGATGGAGTAATACGGGTACCCGATCACCCTGCAGTTGATGAAAGTGTCCCTACCCGCTACCGCTGTTATGTTCTTCATGGCTCGGATGCTCGGGGGACCTACATATTCGGGAGGAAGGAAGAGGCAGGCTAGGTTAATTCCGAAGGGCTGTTTGCTTGCATGCAGATCTGCTGCTATTTCGGAGCGAGTTTCACAGGCAAAGAAGGTAACCAGAACTTTTGAGAGCCAGCCTGGTTTGGGTAAGGAGCCAGCATGGGCTCCTCTCTGTGCGTGTGGGGAAAGCTGCTCATCAGCTGCAACCTCCAGCTACAGCCACTTGTGCACACCTACGAGCAGGGACGTGCTCCTGGGTCACAGCCACACTTCACGCAGCAAATCCCACCCCAGTTTATAAGGTACAACCCCAGTGCTGGGGAAGCTGAGCTTGCACACACCACCACTGCCCGTTGGAGGAGTCTGGAATTGTGGTGTGTTTCTGCAATGGGCACTGTGGCCACCCAGCACACTTCCACCTGGCTCCTCTGGCAGCACCTCTACCCATGGGAGCAGTGGGAGGGACAGGGAGCATTCCCTCACCATCACAGCCCCTCTCTGCCTCTCCCAGAAGGAAGCTGCCTGCACTGTGCCAAACATCCTTGGCAAGAGCTGCTACAGGAACCTGACTTCCACTGGCAAACATACTTCACCTTGCCTAAACCCCACCTTTCCGAGTCCCTCACTGCCAGCCTGGGTATCCCTGAAAAGCTCGACAGCCACCAGTTTCTGGCTGGCTCTGGTGCTGCCTAAGCACAAGGAGAATGCTGCAGGTGAGCCTGTAAACCAGAGGTTTTCATGCATCATTAATTACATCGTTCTCCCAGCCGCTGCATAAAATAGCAAAGTAATCTAAAGATTAACCCTGTCTTGACTCCTCATCTGAGGGCATAACAGGATAACAGCTAAACATACACTCAGCATCAGCTGATGGACAGTGTTTCTCATCCTACCACAAATTAAGAGAAGGAGCAGGAAAAAAGGAATTAGCATCTTGCTCTGTAACCATGTCTTGGGCCTGTCTGAGGGACATGCTCCATGCCAGGGAAAAAGAAACCTGAGTCTTATCTAGTGACAGCTCATCAAGAGCTGAGAGAGGGGGGAGGGAAAAGGGAGATGTGGGAACGTCCTCATTGAAAACGCTGCTCTGGCTTCTCACGGCTGAGGGATGAACTTGCTCCAAATTCAGCAGTAAACAGCAGCAAAATTCCGACTCTCCTGGGATCCCAGCCAAAAAGCCACTAGATCCATTTCAAACCTGAGACACAGACAAACACAGCCCTTCAACCCTCGTTCTCAGCAGACAAATAAATGTTCCCTTATCTTGTCTCGCTCCCACCTGTAAGCCTGGGAGCTTTAATTGGGGGATTATTAATGGGCAGGGGTTTACGCCATACCCCGTGCCTGAGAGCGCTCCCTGGAACACACCAAGCAACATGCTCCAGCCATAATAACACGGTGATTAACGCGGCCATGGCTTTTAGCAGACAAAGAAAATACAGACATGACAAATCAAAGCTCATTTTCCACGATTTCACGTGCTGCCTCATCATCATTTGTCATGTAGATCCCTGTGCCGGCGGGCACAGTGGCTGCCAGGGAATCGGGCTCCTGTTGGGAATGGGGGATGGCTGGGAGAGCACAGGGGGCCTGGGATACTTCTGTGCCCATCAGCACCTTCTCTGTGCGTGGGGTCCCTTGGGAGGTGTCTGCCCACCCTGTGCAGACCTCAAGGCAGGGGTTTGGTGGGGTGAGAGTGGACTCCAACGGGGAGAGCACTGCACTTTGGCCCCTCCAAATCCAAGTCTCTGGAATTGCTTCCAATTTTGTTAAACTCCCTGCTTTAAGCATTGGAGAGGCTCAACCCCTCGGGCAGGTGTGCGAGGGAGCGGGGCAGGAGCGGGGGGCTCAGGGAATGAGGCTGGGGTAGCCAGGGAGACCCACACGACCGGGAAGAGGAGCAGGAGGCGACAAGGAACAACCAAGCTGGGGAACAGAACAAAACCAAAAAGCCCAGTAAAAGTCCTATTCTGATATTTAAAAGTAGACAGGCACCTCTTACGTTTATTCGCGCTTGGTATTCGGCGCTGCCCACCGAGTTCCGCGCGGTGCACCGGTACACGCCGCCGTCCTTGATCTGCGGGCTGGTGACGTTCATGTGGCTCACGGTGGTGCCGTCCGACATGGTGTACTGGTTGGAGCGGTGCCCGCTGTCCCGCGGGATGGGCTCGTCGTCCAGCGCCCAGGTGACGGTCGGCGGTGGGGCCCCCTTGGCGGCACACATCAGGGAGAACTGCTCCCCGGGGTTGACCACCTTCTCGCTGAAGGAGGAGACGATGCGGGGGGTCCCATCTGGGGGGCACCCAGTGGGATGGGGGTCAGGGAGCGGCAGCCACAGGCAGCAGCAGTCACCCACTGAGGGGATGGCGTTGAGCTCCCACCTGGAGTGGGAGTCCTAGCTCGGCTGGGAGAGGAGCCTGGCCAGTGACAAGCACATGGCTGCGCCAGCATCCCTGTGACAGGGAGATGCTGAGAGGAGAGAGGGGACGTGCTGGTTGATACAGACACCGGTTCGAGGGGACAGGTCCCTTGGCAGAGCCCATCCCTTATCCGAACACCGGGTGATCTGGATCAGGGAGGGTCCCCTGGTGAATGGAGGTGCCTTGGCCCAGGCATTGTGGATGGCAAGTCAACACTTTATTCCCCATCCCAGTCACGCTCTGTCCCTTCTGACAGCACACAGAGCCCACCAAGCAGGCTGGGAACAGCCTGGCCCCAGGATTCCCACCCTGGCAGGTCTCACTTCCCCCCAGACATGCACAAAGGATCCTGGCAAAGGGACAAAGGAAAAAGCTCCTGCACTGGGAAGTCAACTCACCCTCCAGCGTAATGATGGAGAAGTCCTGTGCCGTCTGGGACTTGCGGGTGGCAAAGCACTGGTAGGCCCCAGAGTGGCTCTTCTGGGCGGCCGTGATGAGGAGGGTCTCGTTGCTGATGCCCCGGATGGAGATGTAGTCATCCACTGCCACGAGATCCGTGTTGCGGTACCAGCGGATGACGTACTCGGGGGACCCGCTGAGGGCACAAGAGAGGATGACGGTGCTGCCGATGCCTGTTTTGAGCTTCTTTGGTGTGAGGGTCACACGCAGAGGGTCTGTGAGAGAGGGGAGAGCAGTGAGGCGTTGGCAGTGCCGGGCAGCGCTGCAGGAGGCAGCTCATCCCTACTGTACTCCCCCTGCTTTCCCTGCCCTGGAAGCGCCAGCCCGACTAAGCATAAAATGTCACCGCACAGTAAGGCAGGTGGCCCTGTCACCTTCCTCGCTGCTGACAGCCCCTGCTTTTAACATCATCCCCAGGCTCCCAGCAGGGGTACTGTGGAAATGTGGCAGGAGGACTGGAGGAAGATGTGGTCAGTGTGATGGGGATGGTGCTTGGCTGGGGACATCCCAGCAGGCTGCTGGTGCCCAGCTGGTGCTGTGCTCACCAGTGCTGCTCCAGGTAAGGGCAGGCACAGTGGCTCTGGTACTGCCAGGATCCTGGTGACAGGAGAAACCCCCGGGAAAATAGCACGTGATAAATACTTGGCCTGCCCAGATGGTGTTTACTGTTTGGCTAGAGCTTATTTTATGTAAATCAACATAAATTTTATGTAAAACAACAAAGCAAAGCACAGGGGCGCCCAACACGTTGGACACGCGCAAGACAGTGGCTTCCAGCAAGCGATGCACCTCACCAAAACACAAGGCTTGTTACTTACAGGGCTGTGCAAAACCTTCAAGGCTTTACATCGACAAAGAGTTCCCATTTCAGAAGGCAGCAGGACTAAGCCCCACAACCACCACGCCCCACACCTCCCCGCCCGCTCTCACCTATGACCGTGAGGGTCCCCGTGACCTCTGCGGAGCCGAAGGTGTTGGTCACCTCGCAGATGTAGGTCCCGCTGTCCTCCACGCGCAGGTCGTTGATGGTCAGGCCCGTGATGCGCTTGGTCCAGCGGCTGTCGGCGGGGAGTGGGCGCCCGTCCTTGATCCACCGCACGGCCGGGTTGGGGTAGCCCGAGGCGATGCAGGGCAGCTCCACCAGCCGGCCTGCCTTCACCTCCCGGGACTGGAAGCTGTCTAGCATCGTGGGGATGGACTCCGCCGGGTCTGGGTTCGGAGAGGAATTGGGCTCACCCGGCGAAGAGGAGGACGCGAGGTATCTCCCCGCTGCGACACCGGGAGACCTCTGGCATGGTGACACCGTGCCCATGCAGCATCATCCAGGAGAGGTTGGCTCTCCCCATGCCCATGAGCTAGCAGCTCTGCCAGACAGGAATGCAGGATGCCAACCACATTCTTGCTGGGCACGGGGTGCCCTGTCCCACCTGGCCAGCAGAGCCTTCGGCAGCCAGGACAACAGGCTCATGGGAGAGGTGGGAGGGAAAACACATCTTACTAGTGATGGGAGGAATAAACTCAGCACTGGAGGAATTACTCAAGGTGACACCTAATTGGTGCAAAATACACAAATTCTGTGGCACATTTCAAAATTTACAAGCAAAAGGGCCCATCAGGCAGCTGGGAAAGGAGAAAATTAATCACTAAGTCTCAGGCGTGAAATTAAATTCCAGGGGAAAGAAACCTCTTTCATTACTCCCAAGCAGAAGTAAAACGCTGTGACGTGTAAATAATGACAGCGACCAGGAGGGGACTGGGCCAGATCGAAGTGCACGGGTTGGGGATGATACACCCCGGGATGCCCACGCACTGTTGGGATGCATGGCAGGACCGGCACGGATGGGACACAGGACCCTGGGGTCTCCAAGAGGGCAGGAAAAGGCCAGGCAAGCCCCGACTCGGCCACCTCAGACCCCTTCCCTTCCTGCTGGGGGATTAATTCGAGGAGCCCGTGCGGGAGCTGCCGCCTGTGCACCCGAGGATGGAGAAAACATACGGCAAGAGCGGCGGTGTGGCTGCGAGTCGGGTGAACTCCCTCCCTCCCTCCCGAGCGGAGAACTCCTCCCGAGCGGAGTAATTTGGGCAGTCAGCGGAGCCGGGAGCGCCCGGAGACACCCGGCACTCCGGACTGCACTGCCTCCGCCGCAGTATCGCTTGCATCTTCGTCACATCGCGTCAGGATGCTCACATCGCGGGCTGTCACCGCGCATCGCCTCGCGCCCCATCGCCCCGCGCCCGCGGTGACGCGGCGCTGCCACCGCCCCGCACGGCGCGGGGGGGCCGAGCATGGGGGGCACGGGGACAGCCGTGAACCCCCTGTGTGTGTCCCCTCGCTGCAGGGACACGAGGTGGGGATGGCAGTGCTCCCTGAGCAGCACGGGAGGATGGCACTGCTGGCGGCGGGCAGGGCAGTGGGCATCGGGCAGGGCGGGACCCCCTCCCGGGCACGGGAGCCCTTCCTGGGCACAGGACCCCCTCCCGGGCACGGGACCCCCTCCTCCTCACCCAATTTGCCAGCACCACGTGCTCACCTGAGACGGAGAGCCGGGCTCCGTTGCTCTGCCGCGTCTCTCCGCTGTACTTGTGCTTGGTGATACACCTGTAGGTGGACAAGGCATCTTCCTTCTGCACGTCCGATATGTACAAACCTCCATAAGAAGTAATAAAAAACCTATTTTCTGGAGACACAAAGGGAGGAGAAGAGTGAGCCAGCCAGCCCTGACTGCAGGAGGAGAACCTGGGTCAGGCAGAGTTCCTGCACTCCGAGCAGGGAGGATGCAACTGGAGCCATGGCAGGAAAAGAGAGACTTTCCTCCACCTCCCTGCGCCTCTGCCACACCAGGGTGCAGCTCTCAGGCAGGCTGGTGCAGTTGGGTGAGCCGCAACAGCAGCCCCACACGTTTGCGGGCACAGCCTCCCTCCATCACTCATCCTGGGTGCACACACACCTTGCCCAGGTGTCAAGGTGGGCACAATGGCACTCCCAGGGCTTGGATTCAGCCACGCCGTGGCTGTAGAGGGTGAGGAGAGTGCATGGCACGAGGCTCTGGCACACACTGCTCCGCACACGCCGCTCCGCCGCGGTGCCACGCGCTCCATAGCAACGCCGCAATTAAAAGTGAATCCGTCCCGCTGAGTTAATAATTAGCTTAACTTACTTAGAAGCATGTGAAAACAAATAAGGGCTCGAGCTGATGTTTGAGCCCCAGGAGGAGGATGGTGGGAGAGCAGGCAGGGCAGCACGGCCCCGGCAGAGCTGCCGGAGCAGCCCCCTCCAGCCAGCACGTTTCGGAGCCTGTCACATGTGGAAAGGAGTCTTTGGCTGGCTCCTGACCCCTATAATTCATCATGAATAAAAACAGTAATTAGCACGAATGGAAAGACCTGTGTAGTGGCTACATGGAGTGCAGGGTAAGCCAAGGCTCTGGAGAGAAGCTTCCTGCCCACCTGGAAAGCCCTTTGCCCTGTCCCACCGTGACAGAAAGGTTTTCACCCCAGCTTCTGGGGGGCTTTGGGGTTTATTCCAGCGCCAGCCACAGCTGGGATGGAGTGCTCCATCTGCTTGGCTGCACTGTGCTGCCAGCCAAACCACCCCCTACCAAACCCCAGGGCTGCGGAGGTGCAGAAAATAATTTAGTGGAGCTGAATGTTCCAAGTGGAACCTTTAAACCCAGCCTTTAAATCAGCAATGGCTGCAAATGGCTCCCTCAAGTCATGCACAGTGCCTGGTAAGCCAGAATCTAGACAGTGAGGCCAAACAACAGTTTTTTCTTCTAGCACCTTTTCAAAGCACCTGGATATTCTCAGTTTAGGCAGAAGAAAGCACAGCAGTCAAACTCATGAGACCACAAAAACCACAAGTGAAATAGAGGAGGAGAGAAAGATGCTCCCAGAGCAGTCTTGTTCCCCCATCCTGGGGCAGGACCCTGGGCCCAATTCCCTGCAAGCGCTGCAAGTGACAGACCAGCAGAACACAGGAATCCTCACCCAGGGAACCAGAGCGTGTCCCTGGCAAGAGCCAAGGCAACAGCAGTGCTGAGCTGTGCTGGCACTACCCACTCCAGCTGTGGCTTAGCCAGATGTGCAGGTTTGCCTTTAATTGCTTGATATGAGAACTTGAGGGACTCTAAACATCAAAGAAACAGTAAATGATTAATACTAATGCCAGCCAACTCTGGCTAACAGAGGCACCCTGTGCTGATCTCCTCTGGAAGCAGAGCCTGCAGTCCCATGGGATGCAGAGCGGGGACCATCCCTGCACCACCAGAAACACCCCTGTGTCTCCATTTCTGCTTGGAGAGACCAAGGGCTCCCCAGCCCAAACCTCAGGCATGGTTTGTGCCTCCACGCCATGGCACGGCAACACCAGTATGCAACTGGGACCCAGATGCTCAGCGGCACAAGCTTCACGCTCTGCTGCCAACCAGAGCTGCCGAGGGATCCATACAGACCCTGCAGAAGGGCAGGGGGAGTGGTCCCACAGCACTGAAACAACATGCAAATTAAACATTAATTTTTCATCTCCCATCAAACCAGTAAGCGGAGAACATTGGCTGCACTGGAATTTGAGATGGGGGGAGCCGGTTTCCACGGTAACGGGGCTGTATTTTGCAAAGTGCTGGCAGCCCCAACCCACACCCCCACATGCGGCCGTGCATGGGTAACCACAGCCCTGGGCTGCCGTGCTCCGGGCTGGGAACAAAGCTTTGTGTCCAAGATCAAGGCTCCAGCGTGGGCTTTGAGCCATGACACCCACCCCAGAGAAAGGAACGGGCTGAAAACCTGTAAGTTTAGCACCCACGTCTCCACCACGGAGCGATGGGGGGCATCTGCCCCTCGCAAGCCTCGGCTGTAGCATTACATGAGAGAACTACCCAAGCTGACAGCACAGCTTCCTTTGGGTTTTTGTTGTTTTTTTTTTCTGAGAAGGGACAAGTAACTCCATCGAGGAACTGGTTCTGCTGGTTCAAGGCAGATGTGGGGCAGTAATTGATGTGAGCGGCTCTGACAGAGCTCACCGAAGTGACTTATTGCTGAGTTTGCTAGTGAGATTAACATCGAAGGTCGCCGAGTAAAATCAGATCTTTCTGCCTGCCAGCAGGTGGAAAAGCTTTACAGGAAGCAGAGGATTAAGTACATCCATGGCCAGTCTGGAGTGATGGGCCTCTAATAACTCTTCCAGCCAGACTTGAGCTGCTGCCTTTGAAGGCGCCTCACCAAAGCCACCACCAAAGCCCTCAGCTCAAACACAGCCAAGTGCCCACCAGGAGCTAAAATCTACTTAAATTCCCAGGAGTCTGCCCCTCACCTGGGGAAAACCACCAGGGTGAGAGGAGGGTTCTCCTGCATGCCCATCAGGAGGGTCTCACTGAGTATGCACACACAGGCATGTATTTCTTGCTACTAAAACCCTCTCCCACAACCAGCTGCCAGTGAAGCCTCAGCATCATTCCCAAGGGCCTTCCAATTCCAAGAGAAAGATTACAGTCGATGCAGGTTACCAGCTCCTGCTCTATCCAATATAGATTTATCAAAACAACGGGGTCAGGGCTTCAGGAGGGAGCACGTTTTATAGTTCATAAGACTAATGAGATAAGTTTCCCTTGGTATCGCTGGAGAATCAATAGGTGCCAGCGTTTATGAATTAGCCATACTCCGAGCATGTGCATCCCAAGGCATCCCAGACAAATCAAATAACTGGTGCTATTTCTGGCCACGTTTAAAGTGACAAATACCTCCCAAGGGGAAGGCATGGAGGGGGAAGCCCCAAAGAGCAAAGCCTGTAATTTCCCACTGCTGCCACAGCAGCACTTTTCTGCTGCGGCTGTTGTTCCAGGATGCCATTTGCCCGGCATGGAGCTCACCTGGGGACAAGCAACATCCACAGAAAACCCATCCAGAATGGAAACTCCTGCCCACTACGTGGCACAGCACTGCTCAGTACCTCCCTTCCCGGGACTGCCCGAGCTCTGGGATTCAGCACCTGGCTGGGGCAGGGGAGTAGAGCAGGCTGGCACTGATGGCCACACACCAGAAGTGCCTTTCATCTCAGCAGGCTGAGCCCACCTCATGCCACAGCAAACACTGAGAGCAGAGAGGGCCTGGTTTGGGAACTGAGATTAAAGCTCCATCCATTCCTCCCAACAGGAGATGTTACGGAGGAGCTGCGACTCGAGCCCAATACAAATTTTCTATGAACCACACGATATCTGACAGATTTATTTACATGTTTGCCTGCCATGGGGATCCCAGGGGACATCTACGGCTGCTGCCACTCCCAGCCCTCCAAAGGCAGCACAGCTCTCCCACAGAGCCAAGCTGGCACAGCCGTGTACCCAGCCAAAGGTTCCCACCTGGAAGTTGTGGGCATCTGTAATGCCACCAGCCCAGCAAGCAGCTCGGGCTTTGCACCAAAGGGCTCCCTCTCTCCTCCTCCTCCTCCTCCAGGAGCAGTGCCCCTTCTCCCAAGGAAAGGACCTGCCGGCTGCTGCTGGAGGCTGTGGAACCAGAGCAAGGGGAGCAGCAAAGGAGGGGTGGAAATTGGGAAGTCGTGACAGCCTTTCCACCTCCCCTCTTTAATCTCCTTTATAAGCACGGCTCCATCTCCTCCCGTTACAGGATTAACACCCATCTCTCATTCTCCTCCCGCAACAAGATTTTATTTCTAATTACACTGCAATAAAACTGGGCGCGCTCCCAGGGCTCCTTCCAAATGACTTGTCGACACTCAGTGAGATTGGATCCTACTCGGGCCCGTTTCCGGCACCTCTGCTTGCTGTTCATTAGGCATGCATGAGAGAGAGGGTTTAAGAATGGAATTACATTTAAATGGCTTTTCTGAGAGGGAGAGATGAAACAAGAGAGGGAGAGAGAGAAGCAGAAAAGGTTGAAAAGGAGGGTGTCATTGTCACCTCCCTGTCACACTGCTGCCCGGCAGATGCCGTGCCAGGTCCCTGCTGCCAGTGCTCCAGGCACCTGACAAGTCAATAAAAATCCAAAAGGAAACACTGAGGGAGCTTTCTCAGCATCTAAATTTTTGCAAGAGGATGGCAGCCAGGGGCATGTGGCACTGAGCTATTGTCACCCTGTCCTGTGACACCAGAGGCTCTGCTGGAGGCATTGCTGCAGCCAAGGGGCACCGACTGCTCTGGTGGTGGAGAGGTTTACCAGTAGCAACAGGGATTTTCTTGTCAGAGCTTAGGAAAACACACACCAAAGGAAATACAGGAAGGGCGCAATCAGGAGTAGGCGCTCCCTACACCTACATCCTGCTCCCTGCACCAGGGCACGAGCAGCCAGCACATGGCTTGAGGGGAGCCCCAGGAGCATCACGGCCAAACCCACCCTCGCAGGGCTCCCGCTCTCACCAGCTGCTCAGGTGCCATCCCCGCCGCACAAATTAATCACCAGCAGCATGACAAAGAGCTTCCAAGGAAGCAGGGGAAGCGAGTCTGCCCATGGACACTCGAATGGCAGGCAGCGAATAAATGACTGGACCCATGAGGGACCCGCTGGGTGGGCATGGCCCTGCCACAGCCCCCCCCCACACACAGTGCCCCCACTCTCCCTCTCCCCTAAAGCGCGTGTTACCCCCGAAATCTTACAGTCCACGTAGCAATGAGCATCTCTGTCGCTTTACTCTCGGCGCGATGACTTTGCCATCTGCATTTCTCTCTCTCTCTCTGGGCAACGGAAGCGTAAGAGAAGCTCTGATTTGGAGCACGGGAAGCTTTTTAGGGAGGGAGAGTCCAAGGTGCGTTTCAGAGCTGCAAACGCCATCCAGGCAGGTGCTTAAGGAAACCACAAACACTGACTTCGTTTCACCTGAGATAACGATCAATGGGGTTATTCCTGCAGTGTTTGACACGTGTGGCTTCCACTGCACTCTGAGCAGGGGCTCCAGATGTTTTCCATCCCCACTGGACTCAGTGGCAGTGGGCAGTTGCTGCGACCCGGATGCTGCTTCCCAAATACAGCTCACGAGTCAGCAAAACTGGGAAAAACAGATGTTAGGAAAGATCTCTCTCTATTAGCTCCCTCGGAAGTGAGGTATCCTGCAGGGCTGGCAGGAGTTATTAAATCAAGAGTCATTATTTACCCAAGGGCCAGTCTCGCAAGTCATGTTCCTAGAAGTAAATCCGGAATTACGCTGCCCACGGAACTGGATTCACACGGCTATGAGGGAGAGCACAGTTTGCCTCTCCGGGCTTTAATCCACCTCTGAGTCACCGGAGCGCCTGGCAGCGAAACCCGAGCGGTGTTTGAGGACACTTCTCATTTGTTTGCGTAAGCGACTTCGGGAATGACACACTTCCAGTGAACCAGAGCAGAGAGGAGGAGGAATTGCCCGGATGGGGGCCAGGGGACGGGGCTCACCCCCCCGCCGCCCACCTTCCTCCCCCGGCCACGCTGGCACTGCCAAAGGAGGAGGAATTAATCTCCCGAGGTGGTCCGGAGCCGCCTAATACCAGCAGAAAATTACAGAACAGGATGAAGAGCATTACAAAATGAATAGGAGGGGACTAGAGATTTCCATGGCTAATCCTGTTAACGAGACAATTTCTTATCAAACTCATTATGTGGCAGAAAGGGAAGGGGNNGGCGATGCCAGGCAAAAGGCATTCCCGGTGTCTGGGGACACGGGGACAGCAGGAGAGCGCGGTGGCTTCCCGAGCCCGGCCCGCCGCATCCCCCGCGCCGCGCATCAGCAAGGACTGTATTCCTATTTCCGAGGAGAGATGAATATTACTAGAGTGACCATTTACCACAAAACAGTGCCGTCTGCTCCGGCTGCCAGCGCTGAGCTGCAGCGGGTTGGAATTACGGCAAGGCATTAAAAAACACGTAAAATCCGCCGAGAGAGAACACTCATTGCAAAAAAATGATTTTTGGAGCGTCATTTTTTTTTTTTTCCCCAAAGACCTCCTATCATGACGAGCCTCGTTTTCCAGGAGGAAGCAAAACGAAAAGCTTTGCTCCACAGGCTCAATGTGTGCCTCTTGTCTCTGCCTCTCTGGCAGCGGAGGCTCCGGCACGGGCTGGGGGGCCGGGAACGCATCACAGACTGTCGGGGAGCTGGGCAGGGGCTCCGATGCCCGTCTCTGGCTCAGCCACGCGCAAGCAAAGCGGAGCCTGGCGCAGCAAAAACGCCGCTGCGGCTCAGGGATGCCCGAAAATCCACAGCACGCTCCTCACCAGCCCCTCCACCTCCTGCCCCCCAGAGTCGCAGGGGCTTCACCGCTACTTTGTGCACAGCGTTTAATTATTTCTCCCTCTTTTTTTTTCCCTCCCCCTCCNAGGAAGTCGCTAAGAAAGGAAAATCCACGCCGAGGTAGCGGGTATGGCCATAATTAGGCTAATGCTGCCTCTGTTCTGTCAGCTCGTTTCCATCAGCCCCAGGGTGGCAGGGGACAGCGGCAGACCTGCCCAGCACCGCGGCACCCAGCCCGGGAGAGCGCTGGGGAGGGATGCTGGGCACCAGGCTGGCGGTGGGGGATGCAGGATAACACGGGATGCAGGATGGTGTGGGATACAGCGCAGGGAACGCAGCAAACCCGCTGCCCCAGGAAGGACACACATCTGGAGAGTCTTTTCCACTGGCACCACCAACAGTGGGGGATCGAGTGTCCCCAGCAGAAGACAACATCACACCACCCACGTGTTATCCCAGCCGTAACCTCCCTGCATCTCTGCTCGCTCCAGAGCGACCTTACACCGTGCCCAGCTCCAGGTCATGGTGAACACACAACCTCAGCACTGGCAGCCCAGAAGCCATGACTGTTGTCCCTCTGTTTTGAGAAGGGCATGCTTTGCAGTTTTGCATCAATTTCCCCCTGATTTTTTAATTGGGTTGTGCTGCCGCTGCAGACATTACTGAGCAAACAATTCCGAATGGCTCGAACTAAGAAATTTGCTCATAAAAATCCATCACCAACGCCGAGAATGACAGAAATGGAAAATGCCTAATGAAAACAAAGGGGAAAACAACAGGTACTCCGGTCCTTCGCCATCCATCACCAACCTCAGATTATTGAAAATACAGGAGGGGAACAAAATCCTCCCATCTGCAATCAAATCTCGAGAAATCCTGAAAAGCCAAATACCACATAGGAGGAAATTCTTTGCCCCCACTTCAATCTGCAGGAGTTTTGCCATAATTATAATAAGAGTGAGGCTGCTGGATAACATGAGAATTATTTTCCCCACTTACATTGTCAAATGATCATTTTGCCCTGCAGTGAAATCTCAATAATTATAATGCCGAACCGTGAAAGAACAAAGAAATAAAAAAAGCAGTGTTTTCTTCCAGGGAGCGGGGGGAGGGGGCAGCCGCCATCACAGGACTCAAAGTGCATCCTTCCTCTAATTATCTTTCTTGGGGCTGTGCATCCCTCACCTTTTCTCCATGGCCCGAGCGCTCTGGTGAGCCTCCCCAAAACTCCACGGGATGGAGGGGGTTACATGGGTGGGAGCAGCCGTCTCCATCCCAACGTGGCACAGGTTGCCCAGCATGAAACAGAATGGGAAATGTGGGTTTGGGCTCCACGGCATCACCTCCCAACCTCAATCCGGGCTCCTCAGCTCTGCCAGGACCTCCCCACAAAGGCTGCCCGTGGGACTCGGCCATGGGATGTGGGGAGCGCCACGGCAAAGCCAGTTGTCACACACCGTCCCCTTGACACCCATCCCAACACTGCCAGCCCCTCGGGAGGGGAAAAGCGAGGGGGAGAGAAGAGAAAGGGGACAGAAATCAGGGGGTGGGGGGGTAAAGGAGGCGAACAAGAAAAACAAGACGACAGAACGCTTGCTCCACAGCCCTCGGCTAAATTACAAACCAGTTTACTGAGGTGGAAAGCTGCAGTGAGCTGAGGAGGAATATGTGGAAACCATCTGCAGATTTAAAAATAATCTATTTTACGATCACCCTCAAACATATTCTTTTGCAGAAACCAAATAGGATTTGTTGTTGTTGTTTTGTGCAAACTGTTAGGGAAAAATTACTAGAAACATGCAGGGGGTTTTGCCTTCTTGAGTACTGAGAGGCTAAATATGCCCTTCCTTATGTTTAGAATAGTAACAGTCATCTTAAAATTAACTTGGTCTGCATCAGAGCTTAAAACAGTTGCAATTCAGAGCCTGCAAAAGCAGGACAAACCTGCGCTAGGATATCTAGCGCTTCTAGCTGACAGATGTCTTCCTACATACAGTAAATATAGGTCGTCTTTTCCTACCCAGAGAACTGTAGATCTTAATTAACCAGGCCACTAGTAGCATATGTAATGATTTTTTTTTTATTTTTTTTTTTTTCAGCTTGCTAAGTAAACCTTCCTGTGATTAGATGGAAGGGAAATAAGATGCACGTGAGAGGGACCCATCTCCCTCGCTCCGGCCGCCGTGCTGAGCGCAGACCTCGCGCCGCGGCTCCCGTCGTTATTTCACGCTACAAAATCTGTCTAACGAGATGGGAAGGGTGTGGAGCCCCCACGTCCCCCTCGCTGTGCACAGCCCAGGGCCATGGCCCGGCCAGCCCCGAGCTCAGCTCGGCTGACAGTGGCCAGAGGGGTTATTGAGCTTCGCAGGCTACACTGTGCTCCTCCTTGGAAGGCACTTTGGGATTAAATTATCTCCGGGCTCAGAAACAAATGAGCTAATGAAATTCACGCTGCATTATGATAATGTCGTGCTGAGCCCTCGTGGAGGGGCACTGGGTGCTGGGGTGGGCGAGGGCAGGTGGCAGAGCCCATGCCCTTGTGGCACTGGGTTCCTACTCGGCACAGCTGATCTGTGCTGAGGGGCTGAACCCCCAGGGACCACTGGCATTCATCTTTACAGTTTTGATGGTGAAGGTGCTGTGATGTGCATAAAGGAACTGATAGACTTGGGGCACTCCTAAGTAACTGGGAAATAACAGACTTTGGTTTATTTGTGTGAGTTTCGGGATTCAGGAGGGGAGGAAAAAGGTGGCTAAAAGTATGGGCGGCCAAATTCCAGTCCAGGGTCAGGAGGAAGGCAAGAGCTGGGTGAAGTTTTACAAGGCAGCAGCCATGCACCTCCTGAAAAAGGGCACCCAGCCCTCCCACCAGCTCTCGTGTGTAGGATGCTCTGAACTGCAACTGATGGTTAAAACCCCCCTGAACTGGAGGGAAGGGAGAGCAGAGCCCATGGGTGCATCCCTGTACAGGCTGTGTTTCTATAGCCAGAAATGTGCTTAGCAGGGCAAGGACAACACAGAAACCTCTGCAAAGGCCAAAATTGGCGCTGGGGATTCTCCAGCTCCCCAGAAAAGGGAGCAAAAAGCCACCCAGAGCCTGTGGGAAGAAATCTCAAGGCCAGAAGCTCCCTCTGCAACATGGAAAACTGCAAGAGAGCCACAGATCACTGCCCTGCACCAGCTTTGAATGAACCCTGCTGAAGCCAAGATCTTATTTTGATCTGATGAGTAAAACCAAAAGGCTCACACAAAAGGAACTCCTGTCACCTAAAACTCAGGAGTGAAGCAGAATGATCCCAAACTGCTGTGGTCCCACGTGTCCACACAGACACGCGCGGTGCATCCCCTCCTCCCCTCCCTTCTACTCCCTGGGGAAAAGGAATCGGCAAACGTGACTCGAACAAAGAGCAGAACTTCCTCCCCGCTCATTAGTGCTGGAAAAGCAACAGAAAAAAAAAATCCCCAGGACATAACCTCCTCTTCAGCTCTGAAGTCTGAATGGCTTGGAGAGGGTGGTTGGGTTTATTCTTTGCCTTTCACCTCGCTCAGAGTTGGCCTGCAATGCTTTGATTTTAGAGAGGAGCCCGTGCCAAGAAAGGAACCCCAAAACCTCCCAACCCTGTGTGCTGGCTTTGCACAGCCACCCTGGGGCAGGACAGATTCCCACCCGTGGGATTCTCCCACCGGCACAGCCCCATCAGTGCCTGGCTTGGGGGCTGGAGGCAGCTCACAGCAACCCTCCCCACCTTGTGGCATGCTCTGACCCTTCCTCCCTCTATCCCATCCTTCTGGAGTGGGTGACTCCAGAGGAAAAGCAACTTTCCTTGCCTTCCTTGCAGCCAGGAGTGCTCCTGGGGGCTGGTGGTGGCAGAGGGGTGGGCTGCAGGGTGGGACAGGGACATCAGCTTTCCTCAGCTCCTGTCTGCTCCCTGCCTACTGCAAACAGCAATCCCAGGAGCTGAAATGTGGGTGGAACTGCACCACCCCTCTGGAAGGTGGTGAGAAGGGAGGAATGTCCCTGCAGCCACAAATGCCACCAGTGGGTCACCACGAGCCCTTCTCCATTCACCCACGCTCTGGGGTACTGAAAAGGTTCAGGGAGCAACAGGGGAGCCACACACATTCCCAGGGGGAAACAACTCTTGTGTTCCTGTTCCATCAGCGTCACTCCCCCAACGGAGTTACAGCACAAATCCACCTCAGAGCATCTGCCACGCACGGGGGCTGCACCAGCAGCTGGGGGAGGAGCAGCCCCTTCCTGCACCACACATGAGCCACTGCAGCTTATCAATAATTATTAAGACCAGGCAAATGTATGTTGACCTAGTTAGACGTCCGAGAAGAGAACCAGCTACGGTGGGTTTGTTTAACAACCCAGCTGTTCTGACGGAGACAAGCCTGGCTGGTTCCTCAGCGCTCACACCTGCACCCACCAAGGACCAGCAGCACCCACAGCACAGCACATCAGAGGGGATGGCGTGTGATGGTCCTCAAAGCACCTGCACCCACCAAGGATCAGCAGCACCCACAGCACAGCACATCAGAGGGGATGGCGTGTGATGGTCCTCAAAGCACCTTCACCCTGCTCTGGTCCTGCCACAGACCCCACGAGAGGAGTCTGCACATCAGGGATGAGGACTTGGCCAGTGGAGCCTGGAAGAACTTTGGCTCCTGCCCATCCAGCAGAATTTATGCACATGCAACACCCAGGGCAGGAGGAGCTGGGATGCCTGGGCTCTGGGATCACACTCACTGCACACCCCCTGGCTTTGGTTGTCTTCCTCCTTCCTTCATTCAGGAGGGCTTGTGAGAATGTCAGCAGCCCCTTGGAAGAAAAGCAGTGCCTCCAGGATTGGAACCTCAACTGGAAAAACAGTGATGGAGAGGGACAGCCCCACAGGTGCCTGCCTTGAAACAGGGTGCTGAGGCAACACTGCGGCAAATGGGGCATCACTGAGGAGGAGGGAAGTGGCATCCCAACCAAATAAACCCACTGTACCAAATTATCCGAGAGTATAAGAAAAGCTGTACTGGGAGTAACACTTTTTGCTTCAAAGGGAGCAGGGAAATACTCCAGATAGTTCACAACAGGATCACAAAAAAAAAAAAATAAAATCATTCAGGGCTAGAAGTATCAGGGATGCAGCACAACCCTCAGCACCCATCTCCAGCCGGTGCCTTGGACACCACAAACACAGAGAAGAGAGATCCCATGTCCTCCCAACAGTACCCCTGGCCTGGGGACCTCAACTTAGCAAATCCAATCTTGCAATGAGATATGATTTCCTAGCAACAAGAAACGAGACGCAGGGGCAGCTTGCCAGGAGAGCGGGCAGACTCCACACAGCTCCAAGTCTTTAAATGAGGTGAGATCTTGTTACAACACACTCTCTTCTGCCTTTCAGGTGTCCAGGGGACAGAGTGGGCTGGGGGAAGCCCTGGCCCCCAACACAACTCTTAGTCTCTTCAGGTTTAGCCTGGGGAGGCACCCTTGGGCATCACCACCAGGTTGTCTGTTATTTTTGGAAGAGGAGCATCCATTTGTCACTACAATGGCACAGAGATGCACAAGGACTCCCCAACATCCAGGCTGTGATCCACTCAGTTTGGGGTGATGAGGGATCTGGGACCCTGTAACTCTCAGAACACGTGACCTGGTGCATCTCACTCACCTGTCACACACACAGAGCTTTATCTGTGACCTGAGCTCATTCTGTCCTGCTCCTGCCTCCACTCTGCTTCCTTGCAATGACATGCAGGATGAATCCCTTGATCTCATGCAAACACAAAAGGCTCTCAAGGTGCCCGCCCCGACCCCTGCCAGGTCAGAGCGTGGCTCATGGCAAGGGATGCGAGGACAGTGTGGACACTGGCATCGCTAGCCTGAGGGGACACCTCCTCAGCCACTGGCCTTCTGCCCAAGGCTCCCTCCTGCTCTGCACGGTTCAGTGGTGCCTTTACAGCATTCACTGTGCCAGGACAGCCCCAGGCCTCAGTGCCAGCTTCAGCAGGCACGGCTGGGCTCGGCCAAGCCGGCTGCCACAGAAGCCACCACGGCCGGGTCACCCCAGGAGGGCAGGCACAGGAGGGATGCACAAACATGGGGGTTCAAAGGCACGGTGTGGCATGGGCTGGATTGTGCCTCCCCGGGTGACACACAGCCTCCAGCCTGCCATGCCCAGCTCCAAAGGTGACAGATCCCAACAACAGGACCCCCTGGATACAGCCCTTCTGTCCAGGGCAGGAACCCAGACCTCACTCCCTCCCCAGCCTGGGAACACTCAACACTTCCCCTCTGTCCCTGCAGCACTGCAGCCAGATCCCTCCTCCAAAAAGCCTTTCAAAAACTGACGGGATACAAATTATTCCTCCCTTTCAGCTGCTCTTCAAGCCTTGCTGGCCCCTGCTCTGAGCAGCTGCTGCCTCGCACACGCTCACGCCTCCGGTGCCCATGTGGGAAGGGTGGGCAACGGGGTGACTTTGGGAGCAAGGAGGGGTAAGCACAGCATCCCACCACAGCCACACAAAGATGTCCCTCATCCACAAGAGATGAGGATGGCAGAGCAAGCCCAGTCTGCACAAGAGGTGGAGCAGAGAGCCGTGCGCTGTCGGGCTGTAAAAAGCTGAGCTGTCCCAGGGAGGGTGACACGAGGACAGCGGCACAGGACAGGCCAGCAGGGCTCCTCACTGACACACATTAGTGGGTGCACAGGCTAAAGCAGCAGGACCGATACCCAGCCAATTCACAAATGTTTTATTCATAAAAACACTGCAAAGTTCATGCGCGTTCGCTAATTACTCAACCTGCTCCTCCGTCAGGTGAATAATGAGGGGAGAAATAATCAGCAATTTGTTCAGAAGCACATGGAGAAATTCCGAGTGCGTTATTGCAGCGCTGTGCCCTGCATGCTGAAACCTGGAGCTGATGGGATGCTGCAGGGACAGAAACCTGGGCACACACCGAAGAGCAGCCCCTATGCAAGCAGTGCCCGCCATGGGCATATGCAGAACACAAACACTCCCAACATGCAGCCCCCCAAATCCCAGCCTGTCCCACACAGCCATTTCCAGGGGCTCCAGGCACAGGCTGAGCCAGGGCTGTCACAGCAGCACCTCAGAGGAGAAACATCTTTAAAAAGCATCGAGGAGCTCCTGCCTCCTTGGAGCACTCAGAAGCCCAGCCAGGCCTTGCTCTTTGCAGCTAATTACCATTGCTTTCCAGAAGTCAGGAATAATTAAAGCACCTTCCCTTTCCCTGGAGAGCGAGAGCAAGAGCTTTAGTGGATGACACAGGGAAGAGAAACCATTTCCCAAACTTCTTTGCTTTCCTTAGGAAGTGAGGCTGGCAGCAGGGCAGAGCATGCGCCGCCCGAGGAGCCTCCTCGGGGGATGCTCCTGGCAGTGCCCACCCAAGGGGGAGGAAAGAGCAAGGGAAAACCAGCCAGCACGAGAGGGCTGGATGCAAAATCTCAGGATTTTTAGCTGAAGAAGCACTGAGGATCTAGCACATCTGCTCCTGAGAGGAGCTGCTTCAGCCAAGGGACTACTGCCTTGGCACACTAATTATTTTCAAGTAAAACCATCCACTAAAATAGTGCGGATAAGCATCACAGAACATTAGACGTGGAAGGTCCCACCTGCCCACCCAAACGACCCAATGTGCCATACCATCCTGTTGGTGTGGCAGGGAGGGGGTAGGTGTAAGGACAGGGCCACCAAGAGAGAGCTCTGCGGCCACCAAGGGCCAACATTGACTTTCAGACACGGGCTCTGCAACTCCCGCAAAGTTCCAGACAGGCATTGGCTTCCCTGTGTAGCAGCAAACAGGAGTGTAATCACAGAGAGGTGAGGGGAGGGTGGAAACAAAAAGCAGCAATAAATCACTTCCCTGCTGCTACCCGAGGAGATATAATTAAGTTTATGCCTAGAGTGGCACTGCTGACAGTAGTCCTGGAATGAGATAAACATACAGCGTGAGGTTAGGCTGCAATAACACCAGCGCCGAGTGGCAGGTGACACGTGTGCTCAGGAATGTCCTCGATGAGGGAGCTGCAGCCCCCAAACATGAGCTAGAGCGGGGAGAGAACCAGGAGATGTCTGAAAAACTGCACATGGGACAGCACAGGGTGCTGGTGCACAGCTGGAATGGGCTCTGCAGCCTCTCAAACCAACCCCATCCCATGTGTCCCTGTCCAGGGGTGTCCCCCCTTTCCCAGGTCCCCAGTGCCCACCATCATGCCCATGTGGCACAGAGGGTGGCACACAAAGGTGTGCTGCAGTACCCAGCTCACCAGCCTGCATCCTGCTCGTGCTTAAGGGCAGGCTTAACTTTAAGCACATGAAATGTCCACTGATCTCCAGAGGATTATTTGTGGGCTCAGCAGGTGCGGGGCTGGAATGTTCAGGGTCACACCCCAACACAAAAGGCAGAGGTAAACCCTGCAAATGGGGGTGTCACCAAAATGGAGTGGGGGGGCCCATCCAGCCAGCTCAGCACGGGGACAGTCACCAAAGTTGGACCAAAGCTGGTCCAAAGCTCCTTACTAAGGCCAAGAACACTGTGGGCACTGCAAACCATCTTTTACTCAAACACACTTGTGCATTTTCAAATGCTTTCCTTAACTCTCTTAAGAAAAAAAATCCACAACCCTGTATTAATTCTCACTTATAGAAAAGAGTTTAGTTTGGGTTAATAATTGAAGACAATCTCAAAACAAATAAATTTTCCAAGTAGTCTGGTCTTGCCACATATTTCAAACCTTCTTATTTTAAAGCATCTGTAGAAGTCTCGTTCTGCCTGATGTCCCCTTCACTAAGAGAGAGATCAGACCTGGCCATGCACAAAGCTCAGCTTTAGCAACACAGGCCAAGGAGCAGGGGAGGACACCCCAAATCCATCTCAGCATCATTGGGGTGATGGCAAAAAGCAAAAGCCTCCTCCTGCCCCTCAGCACAGCACAGACTCTGCCACATCCATCAGCATCCCACCTCCAGCCCTTGATCCCACCCCAGCCAGGAGGAGCCTCCAAAAGCCAGAGCAGGGCCCAGCTCAGCTGAGAGCCTCCAGCTGCCATCTGGACAGATCACAGGATTTTTTCCATGCAAATATGAAAGAGGGGGTGGGGGGAAGGCTGAGGAGAAACGAGGCTGCAAAATGAATTCAGCATCAATTATTCTAAAATATGCGTGTTAATATGGGAAGGGCTCTATGGCTGCATCCATCTCCACTTCTGTTCATTTCAAGCAGCAAGATGTGACCCGGGAAGATGACAGCATCTCGCGTCTCACTTACACAAACACGAGCTGGGCAAGGGGGGATATTAAAACGGGAGACAATGCTGCATATTAAAATGCCACAGATGGAGCTTTCTGCAGCCTTTGCAGTCTGCCTCGGAGATTACTGCTGGGCCATATTGTATTAAAAATGGGGGGGTGGGTGTTTTATTTATTTAATTTTTAAGCAAATTCCATCTCCTACTCATGCCGGATGGATAAAGGGAGCTCTTGAGCTCCAGCCAGCTTTGCCGGCAAACCCACATGAAAAATGCATTTTCATTAATACAAACTGTTTGCAGTAGGTAAATTAATTCTGGAAATGGTTTTCATACATGGCAAATTATACGTTCACTGAAAACACTAGACGACACGCCACAGCCCTAATAAAAGCCCTGCGTTCCCTTTATCGAAGCGGGATTGCCAGGTAAAGGCAGCGAGCTGGAACAATTAAACAAACAAATAAGTCAATAGGTGAGTAAAAGCCAAGGGGGTTTGGTGGTGTCAGGTGGTTTCCTGGCTGCTGTGGTGATCCCAGGATCCACAGCAGGATCCTGGAGCTTCCCAGAGAGGAGTGAGAGAGAGAGGAGCTGTCTGTGTCCCTTGCCATCACCGTGGGCTGAGAGTCCCACCAAGTAAGGTGGAAGGGCGCATGAAATCCAAGAGCACAGCGGTGACAAGCACAGCACAGCTGGCCAAGGAGCAAGGAAAGGCCCTGCCACTCCTCCTTCACCACCCAGACGAGGAACGAGCCCAAAGATTCACTTCTCTCCTCACAAGTTTCTCTTCTGCTCTCCGACCTTTTTATATCTCCTTAACCAGTCCCGTTTCTGGGCGCCTGCTCATGGCGAGGGAAGCGATATATAATTGATGAAATGACGATGTGCTACGGCCCCAGCCCCAGCCAGGAGACATCTGTTCTGCACGTAGCCCCACTCAGGTGCTGTCACGCTGCATTTACCGCACTGTGTCAGCGCCTGGCTGCGGATGCTGATGTGGGGCCAGCCCTGCTCCGTAACTCCGCACGGCTCGGGCTCTCAGGACCTTGCAAGACAGCACTGTAGGTATCCTATAGCCTGCTTTTCAGGCTTGTTTCCACGAGTTTCCCTTCAGTGGCATTGCTGCACCAAGCCTGCACCCAGTGACCCCAAGGTGCTGGGCGCTTGGGGTGATGGCCCTGCCTTGCTGCGCCCTTCCAGCAGCACCCTCTCAGGCAAGGTGCCTGCTCTTACCAACTGCCTTTCCCTCCACAGTTCTGACTTTTAAAACCTTGGGCCAAACCGAAGGCAGACACGATGCCTGGGAAGCAGAGGAACCCTCTCAGTGTGATTTGAAGAGCAGAGCAAATACCCGTCCCTGCATTTGTCACGGAGGGAACCGAACGCCAGGGAAGGAGGGGGCAGCATTTCATAACAGCCTGCCACATTAGAAAACAAAGAGTGATAGAGAATCTTTTAGTCACCTCTTAATTACATATTCTGGGTACATTAAGAAAGGAGAAATGTATCTCAGGTCACTGCCTGTCACCGTGACAAAGGCCCGTGATGAGTTCTGTATTCAAAATATTTGCAGTAATTATCGGCACAGTTCCCCTTTGAAAGCGCTCAGAGGGAAGGATGGTGTTTCACCCGAGGGAATCAGCTTGCAGCCTGCACTGGTTTCACTGCACTACAGATAAATATACTCGTGTGCGTGTATATTTTTACCAACGTGCCCGGGTATGTATCCATGGAGAAAAACCTATAAATGCCTAATGCTCCTCTTGTGGGGCTGGGGAGCAGGAGAAGAGGGGCTCTATTCCTCTCTCCTGCTGAGGTGTGATGGCTTCCACTGGATTTCCAAAGGTGGGAGTGGAGACTCTCACCCTGGGGTGACGGCTGCAGCCACAGCCTGGTCAAATGGAAAACAACCCTCTGCCAATGCAAATGCCCAGGGAAGGAGAGAAATGCGCTGAATGCAAATGGGACTGACCTTTAATTAGTGCATAAGGAGGCACAAGGGGAGGGAAAACACCAGAACTTCCCTAGGCACCTTCGCTTTCTCAAGTACAGCGTCTCCACACCAGTGAGTCTGACAAATTTTCCAGGCAGAAGCTCCCACAGAACATCCTCCCCCTCTCTGCCTGTGCCTCTGCTGAGCCAATGTCCCAGGAAGACCAAGAGAAGGGTGAGGGATGGGCAAACAAGTGCCAGGCTCCCACCATGGGATGCTTGCAGGATCTTGTAGCATGGTGAGGGCCAGCCCCTTCTCCCAGGCAACTATTGACAGGACAAGAGGACATGGCCTCAAGCTGCACCAGGGGAGGCTCAGGTTGGACATCACGAAGAATGAAAGGATTGTTAACCATCTGAAGGGGCTACCTAAGGAGTCCCCATCCCTGAAGGTGTTCCAGAAATGCCTGGATATGGCACTCACTGCTCTGGTCTAGTTGACAAGGTGGGGATTGATCCCAGGTTGGATTCGATGGTCTTGGAGATCTTTTCCAACTTAAATGATTCTGTGATCTTACTGTAAGTGTGCCACCTCTGGGGCACATCTTGGTGTCAGTCTCATGGGATTCCTCATTATTTCCCCATTTGTTTTCAGCCAGTAACCCACCCAGCCCTCCCAGAGTACTCGGTCTGACTTGGCCATATGCTACAGAGCAACTCCTTTTCCTCAGCAAGCATTTAATCTGAGTGGACAGGAGCAAAACCATGTAGATATAAATGGGGCAAGGAGAAAATAGCAAGCTTCAGGTTCCTCGGGAAAGCATATGGGACCAGGAGACTTATTAATAAATTCTTCTTTGTTCTGTATTGTCTGTGATAAATAGCCACACTCAGCATCAATAACCGTAAACATCCTTGGGAAAGAGAGACATGTAGAAACCCATCACGCTGCTGAAAGCACAGAATGGATTCAATTTTGGTTCTGAAGGCAAATTTCACAGCCCTAAACAAAATTATCTGAGGGGGCCTGCTGTGGTCACACATGCCATAAACGTAAGGTTTTGGCTACTAAACCTGCAGAATGTCTCTCAGGAATTGTAATATCTTGAACTAAAGGACAGGGAAGAATAGCCCCATGCAGGATGGTGCCTTTGGAAAAATAACATTTATGTTTCCGGATAAAAAGTGTTTTTATTAAGGGAACACAACACTTCTGGAATGTTATTGCCCTAGAGACTACTCAAACTCCCACCCCTTTGCTGGCATCCAAAAGTAAATTTCCACGAGATTTTAAACACTGCTGAGACCTCAATAATTTGGGAGTAGGAGGGAAAAGAGAGCAGTAGCAAGAGACATTCCTAATGGTGAAGACATGAAAAACGCAGTTTTATTTTTTGATGATTGCATTAGATTTTTTTTTTTCACAGAGATGAAAAATGAGCAGCTACCACCTCCTAATTCACTGCCTGGGGACTGGATTCCTCTCTGCTGCCGTACGAGGAGAGGCACTGAAAGCAGCACTGAGCAGGAAACGAGTTATAGTGAAGAAGAGCCAGCTCCATTGTGGAAAAATAGTAGGGAAAGTGCACGTATTGAGGACAAGAGGAAACCCAGGCCCAATGCTTAGGATGGAGAATCACAGGCTGGAAAAGCCCTCCGAGTCCAGCTGTTAACCAGCACTAAACCATGTCCTCAAGTGCCACATCTACACGTCTTTAAACCACTTTCAGAGCTGGTCACTCCATCACTGTCCTGAGCAGCCTGTCCCAATGCTTACCCCCCTTCTGGTGAAGCATTTTCCCCTAATATCCAATCTGAACCTACTCCGGTGCAATTTGAGGCCATTTCTTCTTGTTCTGCTGCTTGTTACTTGAGAGCAGAGACCGATCCTCAGCAGACTCCAGTGAGAACATCCCTGCGGCTCCGGTCAGCACCTCGGACAGCGCCCACCCACAAGGAACCCCTTAAAAGACGCTGTTCTGCCTTATTTACGGACAAGAGGCCAAGCACTTCATGCCCAAGATACTCAGAGGTTCTTGGTGCTGTGGGCTCTGAGCTTGCCAACGTGGCAGAGGAAGGATTCGGCTTCTCTTCTCTTCCTCCCCGCAAAAACCTTTCAGCTGCCAGCATGAATTCCCACCCACAGATCCAGTGACTTCCCCGGGAAGCTCCGAGGAGTGGGAAGTGCCATCCAAGGTGGCCTGAAGAAGTGTACAACCACCCAGCACATGCACACGGATGCGAGGAGGCACCATCAATAGTTTTCATTTTCCTAAACAGTTTCTCCCCTGAATCATCACCTGGATACAGGCAAAAGGACAAGGAGAGAGAGTTTTAAGCTAAAAGAGGGTTGATTTAGACTAGATACAAGGAAGGGTTTTTTTACAAACACTGGGACAGGTCGCCCAGAGAGGTGGCAGATGCCTCATCCGTGGAAACACTTAAGGTCAGGTTGGACAGGGCTCTGAGCAACCTGATAAGACTCAAAGATGTCTCTGCTCCTTGCAGGGGGTTGGACTGAATGACCTTTAAAGGTCCCTTCCAAGCCAAACTATTCAATAATTCTAAAAGCCCACCAAAGGCCACGAGCCCCAGGCCAGCTTTGTACCTGCAGGCACAGAAGATCTTTCCCCCTGCCACCTGGCTGTGGGGTAGTCTAAGTTTGTTCACCCAGCTGTCATTATTGCCCAAACCTGACCACAGAAGCTCTTTTCCAACAACATTCAAAGCTCAGCGCTGCTGCTCACGCTCCCTTTGGGCAACACGAGCAAATTTCAGACCGTTGTCACAAAAATGAACATGTCTTGCTGGATTTTAACCTGAGTGAAAGGCACAAGTGCTCAAGGAAGCTATTTGCACAGCAGCCTTGCATCAGGGCTTCTTTCTTGTTAATCCTCTGCTCTGTAACCACTTTTTTTCCTCATGCTTTAACTTGGAGCACCATGAGTTTGAAAGGATGAAGTGCATTAAGAGTTTTAATGCTGAGGAAGATATCAGCCTGACATTTTAATAACACTAATGCTCTAGAATTTGCACAACTATCACTCTAATGTGTATCTCAACACCAATCCCTGCACCGTGGTTAGTACAAGCTCTATGCCACATTAAACACCACAGGTAATGAAATCAGCCCCTTCTGTGGTGGCCAAGACACTGATTATCCAGTGCCATGTGCAGAGACATCCCAGGCATTACCCCCTTCTCCCCCATCAAGGGGTAGACCACTGCTCCTCACCCTCTGGCTCCTGAAGAGCTGAGCACTGACAACTAAAGCAATGTTGTAGAGGTAAAAAAAGCTGCTTCTAACAGGATGTTTTTTGTCTCAGCACAAACCCAAGCCCTTTTGAATGCCAGTTTCCTAGTCTGGATATTCCAGAATCATTCCCAATCCTGGACTCTACACCCTACAGTTCAGTTTAACATCACTTGAATGACTTGGTCCTTTGCCTGTGTCAAGCCTGAAATTCATCCTAAGCCAGTGCATGTAAACCAGCAAGGACAGGATGCAGTTTAGATGACGCTGAGAGGGACAGACGAATAGGAGGGATGCTCTTAAAAACAAAGAGGACCATTCCTGCCTGCAGAAATGGGGTGGAAAGGCACCAACGAGCTGTACGGTGATGGACAGCCACTTGAGTGCCCACCACAGCTGCACAACAGGCCCTGACAGCCAGGAGGGCTGCAGCAAATTTTGGGAGCTCAGGGATAGACAGCAGGTGCCCCATTCCTGTATGTAAGGGAGTGAGTCAGCAGCACCCAGAGCTTCACCTTCCCCCTGCTCTCACACCTTATGTCCAAGCAAGAGGAGTGGCTAAAACCATATAAATACAGCAGCAGAGACAAGCAGTGAAGGGAAACACTCGGGTTCAGTACTGAAATGTGTCCCCACCTGCACCTTCTGGTGCCTCTGCTCCAGACACCAGCCAAGCACTGACCATGAAACACCTGCTCAAGCCCTGGTTCTGATTCCTCAGAGGAAGCCAAGCCCTTGCACTTTCTGCTCCCCTTCTTTTATGTCTGAGGACTAAAAAACCCTAAACGGGCTACAGGCATCAGTTGAATCTGATGTAAAAATGTAGATGCCTTAAAAAGTTAAAAGCTCACAAATATGTAAAAAAAAAAAAAATAAGTTAAATGCAGCCAAAGCCCAGGCATTTTGGAAAGTTCAGACCTAGTGATGGGAGGGCAGAAACTGCTTTCTCTGCTGTCTTTGAAACACACACACGCTGTTCTGCAAAGCAGAATGGCAACAGGCACCAGGGGACTTTTTTGGCTTCCAAACCCCACTCCTGTGCATGCAGCCCACACACTGGGACTGGGCTTAATGAGCAGGAATTTGAAAGCCAAGTTCAACAGAGGCTAAAAATGAGCTTAAGTTTCACGTGCAAAGTCAAATGCAAAAGTAACTAAGAGGCAGGAAGCCCTAAGAGTAAATGAGACTGTTACATCTTGTGTCTAATGAGTGACACCAGGTAACGCTGGCAAATTGCTCACCTAGAGACAGCATCACTGAATTTCTGATGGATGAACAAGCCTTTTTTTTTCCCCTCATCAGCTCACATCACAGTGAATGATGGAGCATGTTTTTCTGATGGTGCTGGAGATTGTCACAATCATTTGCTCAATCCAGTTCTGCTAGTAACACTGTGGTGGAAAAGCAAGTGGTGCTAAAGTCAAATCCTCAGCTGACATAAGCTGGAAAAGCTCCCCGAGGGTCAGCCAAAACCAGCTGCGTGGCTCCCACCCTTGGCCTGTCACAGACACGATCCCAACTACGGATAATCAACGCGCACAATGGAACTGCACTAACGGGTGATATGAAAACACTGGAGGGGCTTAGAGAGAGAGAGAGATGGCTCCGCAGAGGAGAACAAGCAGATCGTGGCCAATCTGCAGCCAGAATTAGGTAAAGAGACTCCACGTTTTGGGTGAAACACCCCCAAAACAGACTGGCCCCACAGTCACGTCCAATATCGGCGCTGGCCCGGGCCAGGCAGCGAGCGCTGCCCGTCACGTGGGGAAGCCTCACGGCTGAGCTGCGATGCGTAAAAGGATTTACAGATGTAAAGCCACATCTCGATAACGCTTGGAACAAATCCCTGACATTCTTCACACAGCTCTGCACTAACAGGTTAGGCTCTAGCAGAGTGGAAACGGCAGCTCCCCGCTATTTCCACGTCTCCATTCCCGTTAACTGTTTGAAGCCTTCTCCCCTCGGAAGCAAGGTGGAGCTGGATCAGCGGAGGCAGGACTCTCTGTGCTGACAATTATTCTCCATTCAGGACTAGCCATTTGCATGCAGTTCATTTGTGATGCAGAAAAGCTTGAACCTGTCATTATTGCTTGGCATCAGTACAGTACTGTGAAAAGACACCGCTCGGAACATGCGCACAGTGCTGCACCCTATTTTCTTTAATCTAGGCTAAAATGACTATGAGAAAAACCAGGAGGGAGGGAGAGAGGAAAAGGGGAATGGGGAAAGCATCTTTTCCACAAACAAGGGTGATTCTCCGACGAGCCAGGCACAAGTATTCCATGCAGAGCTCCAAAGGTTTGTCTAGGGATGATCACAGTGGGCTTCCCCAACGCATTCAGGCAGTGCACACACAGATGACATTGGTGTGGTCCTCTCTGCACAGCTGCAACCTTTTCAGCAGAACCATCCCCTGGAAAGGCTCCAGGAGCCACCATTTTGCTGTACAATATACTCTGGCCAAGCAGGAGATGCCCAGGGGTGCTCCCCAACACATACACATGGCCAGTGCCTCCTCCCCGCTGCTGCCCCCAGGCACGGCGAGATGGGCATGGCAGTGAAGTCAGGGGAGCAGATGGAAAGCAAAAGCCCTGTGAAAGCTCTGCTCCCCATGGCTATTTCCTGTCTCTTCCTAACAAGCAGGGATCACAAACGCCTCCTCTCCAAGGCCAGGCTGGCACAGTGTGTGGGGAGGCAGCAGTGCCCTCCTTTGCTGAGGGGAGCATGAATGGCCTTTATGGTTGACACCTTCAAGAGGGCCTGGGGGACAGTGGGGACACTGCCAGGCAGCTCCAACTCCCAGCCCCTTCACCAGCAAATACTCCCTGCACCCCCACGTATGCTGGTGATATCTGTGGCCATCTGCATTGTGGACGGTGCCAGCCCCCACCCTCTCAACACCCCTTGCCTCTCCTCACAACCAGCACCTGACACCAGGCACAAAAGCACCAGAAATCCCAGCGTGGGCAGACGTGGACTAACACGAGCAGTCAAAGATCAGCTCAATCCCTGCCTGTAGCCAAGGCTTTAACAGCTCTGTCAGAACGTCTGTCAGTAACTGTTCTCGCTCCGCAGCGTCTCCCTGTCATGTCAACATCCAATTGCTTTTGGCTAACAACTCGACCTCCATGACTGCTTGTGGCGAGATACTCCAGGATCCCGACCACAAATGGTGTGGAAAAGCATTTCCCGGTGCCGGAGCTGACCTGGAAACCCTTTGGTCCATCCTGGCTCACCAAAGGACACCTTGTTGTCACCATGGTTCTGGAGTGGCCACCTCCAGCCCAGCCTGCTTTGGGAAGAGGCAGGACCATGATGCTCAGGTGATTTAGGAGCCCAGATCCCATTACGATTCATTGCCAGCAGGGAATCTAACTCCCTTGTTACCTTTCAAATGAGCAGAGCTACACATGAATATTAAACACCACCTCGCTCTAGTCCCAGGGAAAAAAAAAAAGCCAGTCTTTGAGAATCGCTCATTAAGATGCACTGGACGCCTTGCACAGGGAGCCCGAGAGCCAATTAAGCAGGACTGTAACAACCCTAAAACGAAGCTGCGTGCCTAGTTGGGCTCCAAGCTGTTGGTGGAGCTGGTGCGGGTGCTCTCCCCACGGTGCCTGAGCCCCAGGTGCTTCCAGACCTGCTCCAAGTCTGTCCCAGCTCCATCATGGAATACAACACAACACAGCCACAACAGCCCCTTGCCACCGCCCTGCCAGGGATGGGGCTCTTCCCAAACCCATCCTCCTTCCCGCCAGCCCCTCGCCTCCCTTGCAGAGAAAAAGAACCTTCAGTAAAGTTCATTTGCTGACTTTCAAACACCATTATTTCCACACTGGATCGCAGGTAACACAACCAGACAAGCCTCGCGTGTCTCCTGACATTGGAGGGGCTCTCTCCTCATTCCACAACTCAGCCTCATCCTCCCTGCCTCTATCCAACCCCTTCTGCCAGCGCCAGCAGCCCCCACTCAAAATCAATTTCTTTATTTCAGATACAAAGGGTGTTTTGCTTGAAAAATGAAGCTGCCCTTCACAGAGGTAATAGAGAGATCAATACTAGTTACATCAAGTTTCCTAGTGAAGACAAGGAACTGCTGGCATTTTTCTCCTCCTGATCCAGCCAAGTGGGCTGAGCCTTCATCCCAGACCCAGGTGGATGCTTGGCTGGAGAGCCCCGGCCCCCACAGTCCCCAGGAGTGGCTCCCTCAAGGTCCCCTCTCCCTGTCAGCGACAGGAGGGGGTGGCGGGAAATGGAAGAGAAAATTGTGGATATAATTTATAATGCCTCATTAATTTGACAAATGCTGCTTCATGCGTGCTCTCCGTCAGCCCGTCACTGTCCCAGAAGCCACTAGATCAGCAGCTACTTCAGATGGAAAGATCTACCTGCAAAACCTGCTGTTTAGAGGATGGATTAATTGCCACTGATTCTCATGGTGGCAGCAGGAGTTGCCCTGGCTGGTCCTGCCCTGTGGGCTGGGACCACTGCATGGGAAGAGCAATTCCAGTGAGGGATGCAAACGGAGATGGAGAAGGCAAGTATCACAAACAGCTCTCAGAGAAAGCATTTGACCAGCTGTAATAGCTCCTTACCAAGGCTTTTGTATAGAAGCAATCCCATAGGAAATACTTCTTCGCCAAAATGAAGCTTTTGTGGAAACTTGTCATTTCAGTCACGCACTGAATTCAATTTTGTCTCCATCTGAGAGAAAGTTTCCTTTCTTCAAATCTCTCCTTCCCACAGACTGTTTCTCTACTGGAAAAGCAGTGAGATGGAAAGGGAAAAAGATCTTCTAGCCTAGGCCAGGAAGCACTGGGAGAGGGTGGATACTGCCCAGTGCACTCCTTCAGCTTCCTCCTTCCCTGGGAGGGTTCCATCACCTCCCACCAGAGCAATATTTCAGGCAGAGCCAATGTGAAAGACAGGATTCACTCAGGGATGGAACCAGTCCATCTTTCCACAGCCAGGCAGCCCCAGCTGAAATCCTGCTGTGCCAGACTGAGCTTGTACCCACATTAATGGGCGCCTGGGATTTTAATCCCATAAGGAAAACAGGAGAAGAAGGAGGTTGGGGAAGATGTATGTGCATAAGGCAGTATTAGCACAACTCCACTCATTCTGTGTTAAATAACTCTTCCAGGGCATGAGTTAAATGGCAGCACTGAGCAATCAGGGGACAATAAATCCCTGGTTATAAATTCTGACTCTAGACTGTAAGATGATAATCACCATCCCTGGCCAGCCATGACTGGCCCCCAGCTCAGAGCAAGGAGGGAGGAATGTCTGCTCCACTGAGAGCCTTCCAGCCCCTCTCACCTGCCCCAGAGGCCGCTGCTCACTCTGTGTCCCACCCAAGGACTCCCCAACATCCCTGGGTGCTCCTCTGGATGCTTTCAGCACAAACAGGGAGGGAAGTTCTGCTTGATTCCCACAGCAAAGAGCCAGAGATCCCTTCCCAACCTCAGAGCCCCACTCAGTGTCCTGCTGGCCATGGCCTTCTACTCACATCCCTGCAAAACACCGAGCCAAGGGGACAGCATGTTCCCAAAGGGCTTCAGGGAGAGGGAGGTGACACGAGGTGTCACCGATTTACCTCGCTGCATCTCAGCTCTGCCTGCTCGAGCTGTTATTTCCTGCAAATATATTGCACTGTGGGATGCCTGCAATATTTTATAAAGTTAATAACTTTTTTTTAATTGGATGAGTTTATAGAATCGTGCGAGCAATTAACAATAATTACGTTTAAGACACTTAAATTCCAGGATGCACCACAAACACTGGAATATTAAGCTATAAAAACCCTCGATTGTACATTCAAATTACATTAAGGGTCTGTTGGAAGGAATACACTCTCAGTTTCAAGAGCCCCACTCCGTTCTGTTTATACAATGAGCTTACATCAGCTGTTGCAGCGGCAGCCCTGCCTCCATCCTCAGTCAATGTTTGGGCACCACATGGATGCCTGGACATGCTGGGCCTGCTGGTCCAGCATCTCTGGCCTCTCCAGACACAGGTGCCAGGGCAGCACAACAACAGTGAGGACCAGGATCCAGGGAAAGCACTGAATGGGTTTTCAGTGCAGGCACGGACATGGCAGCACCGGCGCCGCTCCGGGAAGGGAGTTGGACCAGTGCTTATTTCATTTTAATCACCAGGTGCCAAACTAAATTATTGATGTCGGTTCTCAGTGACAGGTGAGGCATTTTATCACAGCGCCTTTAATAATGCAAGAGTCATGATCCTCCGTGCTAAAATGTCAAGTAATTCTCAGGTTACCCTCACCACACGGACAACTTTTCCCTGTCCCACCCTTCCTTGCTGGCACAGAGGGCTCAGCACCAGTGCCCATCTGCTTCAGAGCAGGTGGCACCCGCAGCGCTGTGGGGCAGCACCCCAGGGCACTGTCACACTGCCCTCCCTGTGGGACACAGCCCATCCCTATGTGGCACCCGGACCAGGAGCCTGGTTGGCAAGAGATGGAGCAGGAACGTGGCCAGGCAAGAGGAGGCATAAGCAGAGCTTGGTGGTACTTTGAGAACCAACCCCAAATGCCCCGTTGCAGAAGGCAAACCCCCGCTGACAAGTGCGGGGGGCACGAGCACAGTCCCTGTGCTGCAAACACGCCACTTATGGACCTATTTCATGCATCCTGGCCACCAAAAAAAGACAGTTTTAGAGCCATGAAGGCTTCAGGCTGAGGAACAATACCCGGTTAATGGCTCCATTTTGAGTTGTGCACACGCAGCTGGCGTGTGCCTCCGGGAGGGAAAGGGCCTCTCCAGAGCCAGCACGGAGGGGGATTCTATGGGAAGCAGGGAAATGGCAAAGATCCAGACATGGGCAGCACCACAGAGGGAGATGAGTGCTATTGGCAGGGGCAGCTCAGGAGCCACGAGCCCCAAGTGGGGACAGCCACTCAAGACAGGCGAGTCCCCATGAAACATCACAGTCAGTGACCAAGCCCAGGTGACACAAAGCAAGAGCCAGCTTTCCCCAGCACCAGGGATGAAGGGACACTGCCAGCACCTCCCAGGCCAGCTGCAGGTTGGAGTTGTGAGGGTGAGGGGCTGGCTGAGCAGAGGTGACCAGTGTCCTGCCCTGCCTCCAGATCCTCACTGCACCCAGCACAGGCTTTGCTCCAGCCTTTGTGTTCCAACAGCACAGCCTGACATTTATAGGGGGAAGTTTTATTCCTGCTGTAAATAACCTCTAATAGCGTAGGTCATTACACTAATTACAGAAGATAATTAATTTTCCGATTCTTGTTAGGCCGCTGCATATTCCAAGAAGAGCGCAGTTCATTATTTTCCCGTGCAATTATGACCTCCCTCTCCTTCCCCTGCCAGCCCCGCCTTCAGGATTTCAACACTTTGTCAAGTTGTTTATCATGGAGCCACGGAGCTGTTGTGAAGCTGAGGAGGCACAGGGGCTCCTCTCTGCCTCCCACCCCACTGCACAGACCTCGAGAGCTGCAGAAACACCTCTCTGCCTCTCTGCACGAGCTCTCACTGACAATCCTCGGCCGCTGCGTGCTGGTTTTCCAGCAGGACCACACGCCCTTCCTGCAGCTCCAACCGCGTGCTGGGTGCGGGGAGACACACGAGGCTGCTGAGCACCCACAGCACATCTGTGCATCTCCCAGGGCCACGTGGGATTTCCCAGTGGCCAAGAAAGGCACAGCCCCGCCAACAGCAGGAAAACTGGTCAGCCACTCGGAAAACATCCCCTCCAAGAGCCTGACCTGCTGGTGACTATTAATCTGCAGCAGACTGGGGATGGTTCTCCTGACACTGTACTCGTTGCCCAACCTGGGAGTGGGAACATCTGCAGGGCCTCGCCAGCCGTGGGGCTCGGAGCACGGGCAGCCACAGATGGCAGAATAAAGACAACCTGGCACCCACAGCTCTCGCAGCTTCATCATCCTCACCCTGCCCAGGACCAGAAACCACCACAGCAAAACACTGCACGGTACGGGAGCTGCACACATAGCTGGCCCTGCTCATCCTGCAGCCCCAAGGGACACACCAGAGGCACAGGAAGAGCAGTGTCGGGGGAAAAGCAGCTTCTCCCTGGCTAAACACCTATGGAGAGACAGGAATAACATGCCAGATCCTGGCTGCTCGGGGCTGGAGACCGCCTGGCTCTCCAGCCACGCTGTAAATCTGGGTATCAGACGGGTTTTAGTGATAATCAATTGTAATAACTAACATGCATCCCTTGACCAGATAAGTGGAATATTATAAGTCCAGCTGCAATTAGCAGGGGCAGATGGATGGGGGCTAAGGCAGCAGTCAGGGTGTTTTCCCATCCCACCAGCTGCTCAGTGCAGGGTGCCCATGACTCCTTTCCACTTAGCCCCCCATAGATTCACCATCAAAACTCCATAGTCAGCAGGACCCGGCTCACCCTCCGCAAGGGGAGTGCAAAGCCACCAGAGAGGGAGGTTGCCTTCACCTGGCTCAGGCGACCTGCAGCAGCACACCCAGCAGGTCCCAGGGTGCAGCCCTGCATCAGAGGGGCCTGGGCAGGGCAGCCGATAACACACACACCTGCTGTTAGAGCAGGGAGAATAAATTTTTAAAAGGCATATAAACCCCTGATGCTTCAAGGCATCAGCTGAGCGCTAAGGAGGATTAGCGGGAAATATCTCCTGTGGAAAGCTTATTCCACATGAATTCCACTGAAGGGATCCTTTCATCTCCCCCTGGAGCATCTCTTCCCCTGGCCTGATGTGCCTTGGCACTTGCTGAGCTCCTGTAATACACTGGCGGGCGGATCGCTGCCCGCAAAGGTTGACAGCTGTCTCCCTTGCAATGCCGCCTCCTGAGCGATGCCGATGTGACAGGCAGCGTGACATGGCACAGACAGGACAGTTATCCATCCCCTGCAGGACAGATTGCCACTCCTGATGGGACAGCTGTCCCTGGGATATGCAGACACAGTGCCTGGCTCTGGGCAGGTGAGGTGGGATCGTGTTTGACTCCCTGGCTGGGTGGCACAGGGGGCTGCGAGTGGCACAGTCAGGATTTGCAGCTCAATGTGCAGCCACCAATGCAGATCAGGCACTGGGGACTCCCATGCAGCTGCCCCCTTCCTCACCAACTTGGAAAGGGAATTAAAACCTGCCCTGGGCATTCCCTGGCAGCTTTTCCTGCCCAGCACCTCTTGGAGCACTCACCCTGCACTGCTGTACCTACAAGAAAGTGTTGCCTGACCCTCAGAGCCAGAGGAGAGGAAAGGGTTAAAAGGAATGACATCTCCCCTTTCCTTTGCCTTGGAAGGAGAGGCACAGAGTGCATTAAAAACTGGGTTAAAAATGGCTCTGCTCTACCTATCTTATCTTCTTTGTACTAAAAGCCCTCAAAGAGCGGCAGGTTTTCACGCAGAATTTTCCTGTCTAATCCCCTTTTGTTAGCTCTGATACTGGCATTGCAATACAAACCTCGTCCAGGCGATTTAGGAGGGATTACACGCCCTCAATCCTACAGCATGTGGGAGAAAAATGTTTCCTCAAATCAAATTTTACACAAACCAGTATTTGAAAACAATCAAAGCGCAAATCCCTGCTGTGGGGATTTCTGCAGGGAGGCGGGTGGGAAGCAGCAGGAGCTGGTGCACCTATCCCGGTTCCACCAGCACCAAGACACAGTGCCAGGTCACCCTGTGCCCTCAGGGCCAGACTGACACAAACTCAGAACATGCCAAAAAATAACCCACGTGGCCCTGGACAGGCATCCTGTGGTTGAGGGACACGAGATGTGCAGGGACACGAGCCAAGTAGGGGCAACTGTGCTGCTCCTCAACCCCTTGCCATGCCAAGCAGGCTGTGTCAGGGCATGGAAAACCACGTGCCACTAAAGCCAGGCAGTAACTCTGTCTCCTGCATGGCCAAATGTGCTGTGCAGGGCTCTGCAGGCGGGTGTTTGGCTCGGCTCTCCCGATGAAATATTGCCAGTGCCACTCCTGTAATATATATGTCACGGATGCAACCTCATTCTATTGATCTCTCCTAGCTTCCGGGATATCCGTGCTGGAATTAATACGTCTGTATCACCACACACAACAACAACAACAAAAAACAAACAAACAAAAAAAGGTAAAGCCCATCTGACAGTTTCAATTAAGGCAGCGTGAAGAGCGATTTGCGTAAGAGGCTGGGGCTTGGCGGGCGAGAGGAGGGCAGCCCGCGGGCAGCGTGGCTGTACACTCACATCTGGGTAAGTGAAGTGATTTCCTACAGGAAGTGATGGAGGCCAGACCCAAGTCGGGCCATGGTTGTCTCCAGCTGACGAGCCCCCCAGCCCACCTCGTGCCAGCTGCCACAGCGGCGTCTGACCCAACACAGCAGGGCCAGCGTCCTCTGCCCAAGTGAGGCACCACCCAAGGGACGTGCTATAGACCCACTGCCTTCTAGTACCCGGGGGAGATGCCACAGCTCCAGGACCTTCTGTGACAACCTCCAAGAAAGCTGCATCCAAACTAAGTGCCATCAGACAGGGGAAACTTCCCTGCGGTGCTCCCTGGAGTCCTCCTTCCAGACTCCTTCCCTGTGATGCACCCGAGCACCCCCAGCATGCAGCCCCTCTGCCAGGCACCAGGAAAGGCCCGGCATGGTGCCAGGAGATGCCCAGGTGACACTGCTTGCCCTCCCCAGGCATTTCAGGAAGGGCAGCAGGGAGCAGGAGGCCCCAGAAATGTGGCACTTGTCAAGCAGAATTCTGCCCACATCCATCCGCTCCCACCGGGACTGCTGTGAAATATTCATATTTCTACCATGCACAGGGGAAGGTCCCTCAGTGCTTCCCCTCCTATCCCCACCACTTCAGAGCAGAATCAGGGAGGGAGAGGGAAGGGAGCCCTGCCAGCTCTGTGCCCTCCACTTCCAGGGGTCACCAGCTGCCCCAGGGTCCATTCCAATGTCTGGCTCCCTGCCTGTCCCTGCCCTGCTCTGAGGCAGAGAGGACACCTTGTAGGAACGGGAGATTTGCGGCATTCCTGCCACACACAGTCCACTCCAAACCCAGATGCCAGCCTACGGATGCAGAGACCCCATATCAGCTCATTTCTTTCCCCTTCCCCCTGATTTGGGGCAAGGCTCTTCACTTCACCACAAAATTGAAAGTCATGTGTCCAGATAAATCAATTAAGACCTTGTTTGCAACACCTACAGCTAAAGTCCCCCCAAATCCAGGGTCTGGCCAGCTGTCGGAACATTTGGCTCCTTCCCAGCAGGACACACAACAACACATGAATGCTTTAAAGCGCTTGTCTATAAGAGAAGTAAAGCCCCTTCCTAATCCACTTCCCTGCTGAACGTGGGGCTGCTGGCCCCCAGCAAGGGGAGGACAGCCTGCTGCCTGCGAGAAGAGGAGGAAGAGCAACGGGAGCTGCTGGGAGCCCCTCTTGTCCAGCTGGGTGCCTTTGAAATCTGCAGCACCCTTTACCTCCAGCCACCTCCTGCCCAGCAGCACCTCAGCACCTCTGACAGGTCGGCTGATGCTCAGCGCATCAAAAAGTGCCAAAGTGGTGAGCCTGGACACCATGGGGAGGGAAAACCAGCCCTGCTGAGCCCCTGGAAGCTGAGCCAGCACCATGAACCCCCTGCAGTACCCAGCACTGTTCATCGCCACTGGCAGACAAGGAGAAATAAAGATGCAGGTGAATTAGAAATAAAACTGCAGGTGGAGCTTGCTGGCTCTCCTCAGGCACAGCAGATGAAGATCCCCCAGCTCACCCCGGTCTCCTGCAAACTGCAAGTGGCTGTCCCCCCTTACCAGCACCCCCCACTCCTCATCATCCTGCATTCACAGCACACCCGGCCTGTGCTCACCACAGCTGGGGCTTCTGGCTCCAGCAACGTATTTTCAGTCACAATTACACAACATCTTATTCTTGGGGGTAATTGCTGTAAAGTGTGTATATTCCAGTCACACTCAGAGGCCCTGCCTGGAATCAGGAGCCAACCACACCAGGCACAATGGAACCCCCACCCTGCCCTGCGCACGAAGAGATCTGGAGCCACTGGCCAGCAGACCCTCACTCACACAGGCAAAACAATAAGAAACCTTGTGTGTACACACCTTTCAGTGGGGTTTGGGAGCTGGAAATTCAGATGTGCAAGTACCAGCTCTCTCAGCCACCACTTACTCCAGCACCGAGCTCATGACACTCAGATGCCTTTCGTTTTCACATCCCAAAAAACAGGGCACACATCTCATTCCTGCATGCCATACTCCCTCATTAATGCTTTTGGGCTGTGTTAAAGCACAGCAAAAAGCCCCGGAATTACACAGTGCCAGGTATGGCCTCCTGCCCACTCCAGCAAAGAGCAGAGGTGCCCACAGCCAGCTCCATACCCAGGCACTGCGAGAGCCAGGGTCCTGACATGCTGCCTTTCACAGTCAGCCTCAAAGCTTTGAACTCACAAAATCCAGCCCTGCTCCCTCCACTCCTTCCTTAAACCCACGATTAAAACACAGCTTTACAGTTTTAACACTTCCAGAGAGTAAAGACGGTATCCTCTGCAGTCTGGGGCCATTCCCTGTGTCCAGTCACACCTCCCCTGGGAGCACAGCTGCTCCAACCCTCCTGAGATGCTCCCCTGGCAATCTCCACAGCCCTCCAAGCCACTCCACAACCACCAGGGACCAGGCAGCTTTTTGGAGCAGGAGGAAACCTCCTGTAAGCACAGGGCATCCCCATAATAAGCTGGGTGGCACATCCAAGGAGCTTCACAGAGCTCTCCTTTCCAAAGGAGCACAGAGACAAGCTGCCCATAGTATTCACAGGAAAAGCTGAGCCCAGGCCACCCGTCCCCACAAAGACATGAACACGGGACTCACCATCTCAGGTGCCATCGCTGTGCCGAACAGGAGAGCAGGGCTGGCTCTGGGGCAGCAGCCCAGCTTTTGGCAGCACAGCCTCTCCTACCCCAGCTGTGTCCCATCAGGAGAGCACAGCACAGCCCAGCCAGGGACAGGTGATTGCTGCCCTCAGCACCTGGAGTCTAACCAGCCTTTTTCTCTCCGGATACAGGCAATCCAAAAAGCCACTTGCTAAAAGCCACCAAAACACCCCATGCCCTTGGAAGGCTGGTCCTGTCCATAGGGAAGCAATGCTGCTGGTTTCACACCACGGTACATCCCCAAGAATTCAGTGCCTTAGTTGCAACAGTTAAATCTCCTTCCCTTCCCTCAGGTGAAGCTTTCTGTGTTGAGCTTCAGGGGGAAAAAAAAAAAAAAAAAAAGGGGGAGAAAAGGTAAAACACAAGCACAAAAAAAATCCCACAACAAAACAAAAAATTCCCCCCAACAAACTACGTCCCTTCTGGCAAAACCCAGAGCACCGCTTATACAACATCTTTACTCGCTCCATTATTTATAGTGCAACTGAAACATTTATTCCTACACGGAACTACTCGGCTCACCGGAGTGTTGGTGAGTGGGAGCAGGCACTGCTGAGGATCCCTGGCATCACCTTCTGCCTGGCTATTTGGGCCCCTGTGCCAGGGTGGCTGTGGCTCCCCAAGGGGAAACTCACATGGTACCACCAACCCAGGGCCACCCCACATCAACTTGTGCCTTGGCCCATCAGCTCAGACCCGCAGGAGGCTCCAATGGGAATATGCCCAAAGCCAAACTGAGCCTGGCTTTGTAGCACTGCGGTGACAAATAACACCACAAATACAGCAATGGAAATCCTCCTGGAAGAGATAACTCCACCGTGAATCAATAAGCAGGGCAGCAAAACTGCTATTAATTATGCTTGCCAGGAATTCTGTCCCGCCCCGGCACTGCCTCTGTCTTCAATCAAGGAGAAGAAACGTTGGCTGCATAAAACAAGTCCTGTCCCTGGCACTGGTGTGAAATTAGTTTCAAAGTCAAAGGCATCAGGTTCCAGAAATTCATGGCCAAAAGCAGAAAATCCCAGACCCTGAACAGTTGTATGGTCATGACTTAAGAGTTCATTCACAGGAACAGGAGGTCCCTCACACCAAGACTTTTCCCATTGAGCTCGACCTTTTCCAAAGGCATCAAGTCTGACCCACCACAGAGAGACCCTTGGCTTTCCTAGTGACCAGAAAGAGCAGCCAGTGGCTCTTGGCGAAGTCTGGGGCACTGCCATGGTCTTGTCAATAGAACTGCTCGTTGCAACCCCAGCCCCACAAACATCTTTTCGTGGCAACGCATCTCATGGCAGGACGAAGTAATTACTGATGGATTACGGGCAGGCTGAAGCCTGACCATCTCAGAGCCACAAAAGGCTGATCAATAGCAGGTCATCAATAACCTGATCAATCACCTTTACTTTATTGCAGGGAGGCCCAAATCCCATTACCCGTATCTTGAGTCACAGCCCAGCTCTGGGTCCCCGGACACGCAGCCGGATTAAGGGCAGCGCAATCTGCTATTCGGAGCACACAGCACACAAGCCTTGTGCCAGAGCTCGCAGCTGGGGCTGCCCTGCCCGCGAGGAGGAGAGTTAAAAACAAAATTAAATTAATACAGGCCAGGAGCCAGCTCGGTGCAGGCTCGGGGAGGATGCTGAAAGCAAAGGATGTGGGGAGTGGTGCAACTGCAAAAGAGGGCAGATCTCTCTGAAGGACACAGGGCACTGCCACGGTGCCAGGCAGGGTCAGAGCCACGTGCCCCTGAGGGACAGTCCTTGCTCCCCTCCTGGATGAGGGCAAAGGCATCCCTGTGCCCAGGAGCTGCACCACCAGCATCCTCCTCCCTTCCGGGCGCTGGCGATGGCTGGAGTCCCAGGACCAGCAGGACACACCATGCTGGAGGTCTCCCCTGCTTTAATAGGATCTGTTGTCTGGCAATCTAATTTGATCGAGGAAAACTAATGAAAACAGGCCCTGGTCTGCAGCAGGGATTAGCCCAATCAGCCCAGAGTGGCTAGTTTATTGTTCAGCTCCCTGGCACCAGCTGTGCCTGTGTGCAATCAGCCCTAAGAGCCATCAGGCTGCATCCGCCCCAGCTGCCCCGGCAGCCTGCAGCCCCAAAGCTGGGGCCCTGGCACTGTGGGGGCGTGCAGGGGGTGCTCCTCTGCGGGGTTTTACACCCACGTCTAAGTCGGACACAAGGGCGAGCAGAGGGATCCCACAAATAAGGAAGCAGTCAGTGCTTATACACGTTTTCATTGGCTTTAGGGGATGTCCCTGGGTTAAAAACAAATCCCATTACTTAGGAGAACAGTCCAGTGCTGACTGCCTGCATTGTGAGGGCCCAGGAGTGCTAATGGGGCAACGTGTCCCTTGACAATGCTCATCTGGCCCCTCCAGACCCCAGAGTTGGGTTCCCAGGGCTCAGAGAGACAGAGATGCACAGCCCAGGCACTCCTGGCTCAGGGCAGCCCCACACACAGCATCACAGAGTCATCCCAAAATGGTTTGGGCTGGAAAGGACCTTAAAGATGATCCTCTTCCAACCCCTTGTCATGGGCAGGGACACCTTCCGTGTGACCAGGTTGTCAGAGCTAGTTTCAACCTGGCCTTGAACACTCCCAGGGGCAGCCACAACCTCTCCGGGTACCTTGTGCCAGCATATGGAGGAATGGGGGAGAAGAGGACAGGAGAGTGAAAGAAAAGTGTGGAAAACGCCCACACTGAGACAGTCCCTGTGAGGCTGTTCCGAGACTCCTCCTCTGGGGACCTCCTGGCAGCACGAGGACAGGTACCTGCTCAGCCTGGCACTCAGGGAGGCAGAGGAACTGCACAGGATGGGCAAATACCTGTATCAGCAGGGATTATCTCCTCCTGCCTGCAAATATTTGCTCACCAGAGCCGATAGAGCAGATGCGAGTCAGACGTTCAGCCCTACACATGCAATCACACGCGCTCCAGCGGGTCCAGAAATCATGTGGTGGCCAAAGGTTGTGGGATGTGTTTATGGCCACAATCCAGTGGGTGCTGCACACCTGGGGTCGGGAACACAAGTCCCAGCCCTGTTTTACACACATGGGCAGAGCAGGAGGGAGTGATGCTGGAAACACCACGGGGACTTCACCAGGTGTGACACCATGGGACACCCCAGCAGTGTCCCAAACCAGCAGCTTCAGCACTCAGGACTGGGGTGAGTCCCACAGCAAGGGCCAGACATGGTGTCAGCTCAGGCGGGTTTCTCAGCTTCCACCCAGCCCCAGATTAGTCCTCTCCACGCACACGAGATGTAAACCCAGGACAGCAAAGGGGTGGGAGGGTTTAACTGACATAGAAGAACACCTCAAGCAAAAAGCACTGGCAAAGAAGTGTGAAGCTTCAGGAATTACAGCACTGAGCCACCTGGGATGTGTGCATATTGACTTAGACCCAAGCCTTTAATAAGGCAGCTAACAGCATTGCTTTTACATTCATCCCTCTTACAAGCTGAACATGCCCAAGACAAGTTCATGTTCCAGCTACAGCGCTCGCCGGGCTCAACCAAGGGATTACCCAGCCTTGTCATTACAGCTCTCCTCCTCTCCCCTTTCTTCCCTTTCTCTGTTCTGTCTTGGTGTCAGGTCAAACAGCTCTTCCCTCTCCATGTTTTGGCGTGTGCTTTGCCTGCAGATCACACACGGACCTTGGGGTCCCTCCTGACGTGCCGGAGCCCAGGTGAGATGCTCCTGCCCTCTCCTTTTGTAGCTGCTGAGGAGCGGGGCACACAGCCTGACTCTTTTCAAGTCATTTTTTTAAGGATTCACCAGAACGTCTCTGTCGCTGGTAGATGGGGCTGGAAAGCCCCCCAAAATTCTGCACCTGCGCTCCGGAGCCGCTCACGCTGACACTGCCAGCACAGCTCAGCAGATTAATGTCACAGCCACGGCACACAAACGTCTGGTGACGGAAAAGCGATGGCAAAAGGGCAGGAGGAGACTTCTCACGGACATTAACAGGGGCTGGAGTACATTAATATTATCGACAGGCTGTCAGCGAGGCTAAAGAGGCTGTGCCAGCCCTAAGCAGGGGATGCAGGCACGACAGCGGCTGCACTGGCCACAACTGGGGACCACGGGATGCTGGGCAGGAGGGGAGTGGTGGGCAGGAGGGGAGTGGTGGGCAGGAGGGGAGTGATGGGCAGGAGGGGAGTGGTGGGCAGGAAGGGAGTGATGGGCAGGAGGGGAGTGATGGGCAGGAGGGGAGTGGTGGGCAGGAAGGGAGTGATGGGCAGGAGGGGAGTGGTGGACAGGAGGGGAGTGATGGGCAGGAACGGAGTAGTGGGCAGCACGTGAAGACGGTGCCCTTGGGAGCTGGGGCTGTGAGGATGGACAGCAGAGAGGCCGGAGGAGAGGGAGGCAGCAGGAGGGTGCCCTGACCCATGAAGGAGGGTCCCTGGGAAGGCTCCTCAGCCACCTACATGCTCCCTGTCAGCTCCACGCAGGCCAGTGCCCTGATGCCTTCACCTCCCCCTGCACCTCGCCAGCCTGCCCGAAGGAGACGTGGGCACACCGGGACGCTCAGGAGAGCACCTTCCCATGCAGGGGCACATGGCATCCCACTGCTGCCCTGCTGCAGGGCATCACAGCTCTGTCCCCGGCAGCCCCAGCTCCAGGCGACGGCTCAGCGCCAGCGGCCTCACAGTCCTACGGCTGCGCTGAAATACGGCGGTGGGAAGTCCCCTACTGCTCCCTGTGTAGCATTTTATCTTAATAACATTTTATCTTGGATGACAAGCCTGTATAATGTGGTTTAAAAGCCACGGCTACGCTGACACTGGAATGGGGGAAAGGAAAAAAAAAAGCTCTTTTCTCCCGTCTAATACATTTGCTGAGGTCACAACTTTCAAACCTCTCGCTGTATCTTGCTCGCCAAGCCGGGAGCTGCTTTGTAGAGCAGCTCAGAGAGAGCAGTGGGAGCTCAGCCCTGCTCCTCCCTCCCGCTCAGGGTTCTGGCTATAAAGGCTCTGGCTCTCGCTTTCCTTTGCAGTTTTGGCTGGTGGAGGTCTTTTCTTCTTCCCCAGCTCCATGCAGTGAGTGCTGGAGGCTTTGAAGGGGGAACTGGGAGGCTCTGCTGCGTGGTCAACGCTGGCAGGAGGCTGAGTCCCACCGAGTGACCTGCCTGTCCCACCTGCAGGGCTGTGGAGGAGCAGGTAAAGCCACTTGCACCAGTGGCATAACCCCAGCACTGCCCAGATCGGCTCCAGCTGGGCTATCCCACACCACACCAACCGTCCCAGGGCCATCAGATGGATCAACACTCCTGAAGAATCCAGCCCTGCCCCAGCCCCGCAGCACCCAAATTTCCCCAGGATGCTGTCCCTGCTGCTGTGAGCACCCGAATTTCCCAGGGATGCTGTCCCTGCTGCTGCTGTGAGCACCACAGCACCCAAATTTCCCTGGAATGCTGTTCCTGCTACTGTGAGCACCCACATTTCCCCAGGATGCTGTCCCTACTACTGTGAGCACCCACATTTCCCCAGGATGCTGTCCCTACTACTGTGAGCACCCACATTTCCCCAGGATGCTGTCCCTACTACTGTGAGCACCCACATTTCCCCAGGATGCTGTCCCTGCTGCTGTGAGCACCCACATTTCCCCAGGATGCTGTCCTTGCTACTGTGAGCACCACAGCACCCAAATTTCCCAGGGATGCTGTCCCTGCTGCTGTGAGCACCACAGCACCCAAATTTCCCAGGGATGCTGTCCCTGCTGCTGTGAGCACCACAGCACCCACATTTCCCCAGGATGCTGTCCCTGCTGCTGTGAACACCACAGCACCCAAATTTCCCCAGGATGCTGCCCCTGCTGCTGTGAGCCCCCAAATTTCCCAGGGATGCTGTCCCTGCTGCTGTGAGCACCACAGCAACGCTGCTCAGCACGTTGTCATTAAGGAGACAGCTATTCTGGTCTAATTGCCAGTGGTTCACAGAAAACATGGCAGTCGCTGCCTGCTCAGAACAGAACCATGTAATCACCCTAAAGACAAAGGATGCCCGAAAGAAAGAATAAAAATAGAGATTAAAATAGAGAGGGGACAGAAGCAGGCAGCCAGGTTGACTTGGCGAGGGAGGAGACACTGACCCAGCAATGAGGGTTAAGCTGTTCTTGTGAGAGCTAATTTAAGGTCAGGCAAATCCTGCTGACAGATTATTTTTCACCTAGAACGTTCAGATTGGTGGCTTGGCCATTGTAGCGCAGCAGGACCTGGAGGGCAGCTGGAGGAGCTCCTGGAAGTCCCACGGCCCAGGCTGGAGAACAGGACAGCCCTGTCCCTGCTTGGGACCAGGGTGAGCACACAGAGCCCTGCCCAGCTCCCTGGCACAGCCTTTGCCAAGATCCAGGCCAATCCCACTCTGTGCAGCCACTCTGGTGGTGCCCCAGCAGGGTTGGAATCTCCCCCCACCCCAGCCTATCACTCTGTCACCTCTGCTTTGCTGTGACAGACAGACAAACCCCAGCTCACAGGACCATCAATTATTCACACGCACTATTTCTGAATATTGATGTTAAAAGCAAATTCCCGGCTTGCCCCTCGCCTGCATTTCCAAAGGGATTTTCACGCCACAAGGACCCACATTCCTTTGGAGCTGTCAGGGGAGGGAGGGAGACATGGGGGGACCTTCACTGCCACCAGTGGGTCTGCTGGCAGCAGGTCTGGGGTCTGAAATTCAGAAGCAGGACAAGAAACCCCTGTGGCTGGAGAGTATCCCATCTTGTTCCCGAGGGATTCAGCCTGGAAGGCTCAGGGAATGAAAGGATGTGTCAGCCAGAGACAAAAGGAGCTTGCTCTCCCCCTCGATTGTTCACAGGAAAATATTTGTAAACAAATGCTTCTTGCTTGTGTTTATACGACTTTAAGAGACTTCAAATTGGAAGCCTGCTCCCCACACTGTATCATTACCCTTCATTATTGCAATTTTCCAGGCTTTAGGTGGCTGGAGAGGGAAAACCGTGGATAATGCGCCACTCTGAAAGCTGCGGGAAGTTAAACAGGGAGAGGAGCAAACCCAAGCAAACCCAGTGGCACCGGGCACAGGGGCACGTGATGGGCACAGCAGACCCAGCACAGCTCCTGCATCCAGGTCAGAAAACCCTTGTTTGCTCTGCAGAGAGGTGACACAGAGGACAGCGAGGAAGGGTAAAGCAGGTAAGGAGGAGTTTGGTAGTGCTGGATTATTTGGGAACCACAACCACCCTCCCGAGGGACTAAAAGAGCTCTGATACACTGCAAAGACAAGTGATCATGCCGGGATTTAGAGAAAGAATAATTCTGACCCTGCGTGCCAAGGAAGAACAGCAAAGTGCTGCAGGCACAGACACCTCGACAGAGAGAGGACGACTGGCCCAGAACACGGGGGATGCTCAGGTACCTGCTGTGGCTCTCTGGGCTGGAACATACCACCCATGCCCACGTCCCACACTGTCCTTACTCAAAAGACCCCTCCTCCCTTGGCCTAAAGGTCCTCTGGTGAGTGTCCATCACACACAGACAGCTGAGATTTCTGTGACTTGCTGGTCATCATCAGTAGGTGCTGGAACAAAGACCAGCCTATGGGCAGGTAGGGACACTCTTGTAACAGGGAAGGGCTCCAAAAAGAAATCTCATTTGTAGATCATTGCCTTGATATCTCAGCATTTTTTACTTCACAGTTCTGTTTTATACAGCCTGTTTACTGCGGTGATATCTCATCCTGCAGATTCATCTCAGATCTTTGTTAAAGTGCCTCCCCAGCTTGCAGAGATGCCTCTGCTTACCATAGAAGTCTCTTATGTTGAAATTTCAGATTAATTAAAAGCTGTAAATTGCAAAGCCGGAGGAGGTAACTCACATCTTCAACCTTTCAAAAAAAAAAAAAATCCAAACCACCAAAACCCAACCAAAAACCAACGAAACCAACCAACCAACAAACAAACCAACCCCCACAAAACCTCTTGGTTTTTAGCATGGCCTGTCCCCTAAGATGTTGAATTCAGCCCTGTGCCACATCACTCCGTTCTCACTTTGACCCAGCCAGTGTTCCTGGGTTGAGCACCCGCTGCCATCGGGGGCCCTGAGAGACACCTCTCCCGTGGCACAGAGTTACACACAAAAGCCAGGGCTGTTCCCACCTTTCCCAGTGACACCACCCGCCAGGCCAGTGATGATGATGACGATGATGATGATGCTGCTGCTGCGAGCTCGCCCACTCACACACACGCTCCGTGCCCAACATGCAGGGAGAGGCAATGCTGCCAAGGGCACTGTGCCAAAGGTGCCGTGTCCCCCGGGCAGGAAAGGAGCCCCGTGGCCACCCAGGTCCATCTGACCAAGCTCTGGTCCCCCTGAGCGCCAAGGCCACGCCGGCGGCAGCGGGTCCTGTCCCACCGCCCACGCGGCTGTGGCAGCACGGAAAGGGGACAGACGGGATCCCCCCAGGGCCGGGGACGCTGCTCCTCGTGCCCAAGGACATTCACGCAGCCGTGACCACCATCTGCTCGCTGGCAGCACGAGCCAGCTCGGGCTCCAGCGCGGCGGCATCGCCTTAACGCAGGCACGGGGGTCACCCACTGCTCCCTGCCTTCCCAGAGCCTCTGCCAAACCCCACCTTCCTGGCACTCCACTAACGCTCCTAAGGCCACCCTGCCAGGAGGAAGAGGTGCTGCTCAGGACCTCCAGCTCCTCCCAGCTGCCCACTGCTCTCCTCCAGGCGCAGTGCCCAGTTGGACTGGTGCTCCCTCCCTTTGCCTTCGTCCCAGCGCTCCGCAGGGCACTCAGAGGAGAGGGGCAGGCAGCAACATCCCTCCATTCCTGAGCTCCCACTCACTGCAGAGCTCTTAATGCATTTCTTGGCCAAGGGTGAGGAGATTAAACACTCTGTAGAAGGCGAGCTGACACAAGCTGACAGACCTGGATCTTCTGCACATGCATAAGTGCCAGTCCTCATCACAAGGATGCTCATTTGCCAGTCTCATACCTATCACTTGGGCTGGGAGTCAATCTAAATAAAGCAAATTCACTTGTTCTGATGGGGAGAGGGAGTTGCTGGGCTGTCATAAGGTTGAACTCAGCTGGCATCATTCTAAAGTGGAAGGTGCTGCAGGAACAGAAAACACAGGATTTCCAGCCTCCCAGGAGCAAGAGCAAGAGAGTTTTGCTTTGCTTGAAAGCAGCCATGCCAGGAGACAGCAGTCAGCCCCAGGCCCATGGCTGTGAGGAGCTGGGCTGTGCAGTCACAGAATCACAGGATCATTTAGGCTCGAAAAGACCTCCAAGATCATCAAGTCCAACCTTTGGCTGATCCCCACTTTGTCAACTAGACCAGAGCACCGAGTGCCGTGTCCAGTCACTTCTTGAACGCCTCCAGGGATGGGGACTCCACCACCTCCCTGAGCAGCCAATTCCAATTCCTTCCCACCCTGTGCATGACGAATTCTCCCTGATTTCCAACCTGAGCATCCCTTGGTGCAGCTTAAGGCCATGTCCTCTCATCCTGTTGCTGGTTGCCTGGGAGAAGAGGCTGACCATCACCTGGCTACAACCTCCTGTCAGACATAAGTGCCAGTCCCTTCCTTCAGGGGTGTGTGAGATCCCAGAAACCCCACAGGAAGACATTTCTCCCTCAGCAGGGAGGACCACCTTGTGCTGCTGCCTGCTGGGGCCCAGTCTTATCCATCCCACCCTGTCTATGGGCCAGAGGTGAGACTGGAGCAAAGCCTGACACGTGGCTGACTCCTCCTGCCAGGACACCAAATTTCAGCTTATTCAACTCCAATACAGAGCCCAGACACCCCACAGAACCCAGAAATGGTGTGGGTTGGAAGGGAGCTTATAGACCACCTTGTTCCACCCTCTGCCATGGGCAGGGATACCTTCCATTAGACCAGGTTGCTCCAAGCCCCATCCAACCTGGCCTTGAACACTTCCAGGGACAGAACATCCTCAACTTTTATCCCTCTCCTTCCCTCCTACCTCCCAGTGCCTGTCTGCAAGGATTAAGATTCATTTCCAATGAAGTTTTCATTATTTTCTACTCTCCTTTTTTATTCCCCAACTCATTTGCATTACAAAAAAATTAAACAAAAGCTGCTTTTTTGAATCTCCACTCATTACTCCCATTACATTTGTTAACATCATTATCTTCAGCTGAAGATGGCAACTATTATCAAATGTTGCAGAGCTGCTGCAGACCTCTTGCTATATTACTCTGGAAAATTGCTTTAATGCTTATGCTTTTAGCGGTTTGAAAAAAAAAAAACAGCTATAGCATTAGAAGTCATAAAGAAGATAAAAAAGTGCATCATTCGATAATATGTGCGTTTTCCCCCTTTACACTGAAATATAAATACATGGTGGTAACGCAGGATGCAAAAGCTTTTCCTCCTGCACATCGATCCACCACAGACCCTCCCATCTGACCCTCATTGTCTCACTCTCCAACACTTTTCTTCAAGAAAAAGTGTTGTAATGAAAGCTGGGATCAAAAAGGAAGACGTGCCAAAGATGACACAGTTTTGTTTTTCCAGCTTATGGAGAAATATTGCTGAAAAAGGAGAGACAGCAGTAATGGCTCAGGGCATGGGTGCTGAATCCCTGGATTTCTGGGGGAAGGAAAGCTCTGAGGGACTGTGTTGCACAGGGAGCAGCCAGGCTGAGGTGGCCCTGGCAGAGGGGAAATGGTGAGGAAGGCTCTGTCACCCTCTTCAGCTGGAAAGCCGCATGGGTGACCCTTGGAGCACCCATAACATCTTTGCTCAGATAACTGGAACGGCCTCTTAACCAAGAAAAGAAGATTAAAAAAGCAGGAGCTAAATACAAGTGTGCTAAATACAAGAAGCTGTAGAAGCAAGGTTGGGCAGGGCAAAAAGGAATTGGGATTTGGGCTTCCAAATCTCCCTGCCAAGGAAATGATGTGTCTCCAGGGTCACCATGAAAACGAAATATACAGAAGAAATGGATCCCTGGGAGGGTGGGCTGACCCTGGGACAGGTTGGGCAGAGAAGCTGTGGCTGCCCCTGGATCTCTGGAAACGTCCAAGGCCAAGTTGGATGGGGCTTGGAGCAACCTGGGCTGGTGGAAGGTGTCCCTGCCCATGGCAGGGAGTGGAACAAGATGGTTGTTAAGGTCCCTTCCAACCCAAACCATTCTGTGATTCCATTCTAAAGGCTTCCAGACAGAATTGCGGAGGAGCAGAAAGGGCAGAGACCCTCATGGCAGAGGTGAAGGACAAGGGGAGGTGGAAGGGGAATGGAAAGAAGGTGGGAGTGAAGGATTCACTGTAAAACACAGAACTGCTCCCACACCACAGCGCAAAGAGATGTCAAACACACGCCTGAGCGGGCACAGGGAGGGGTGCAGAGACCAGGTATAAGAGACAGGGGAAAACAGAAGCCAGGCCAGGACTGTGCTGCCTCTCAGCAGGGCCATTCCAGCCCCGAGGATGGGGCAGCACAGCTCAGCAGCTGGGACTGAGCACAAATCCCACTCCACCATGGCCAGAGCTGATTTACGGAGGCTGCAGGAGAGGTCGGATCTCAACGGGCTTTCATCGATCAGTTAATTAAACTGAGGCAAAATAAACATAATGAATGTCAAAATTTACAGCCTCTGCCATAGGTTCAGGTGCAGCCGGAGCCCAACACACCCATCTTCTCTCCTAACAAGCCTCAACAGGATGGGCTTGGGAGGGAGACCCAGACACAGCCCCCGGAGCAGGCAGGATGTGCGGGGAGTGCATTCCTACCTGCAGCACAAACAATACTACTGACAAATCACAGTAGCAAACTGCCAAAACTGAGGCAGCACAGAGGTGCTGGAGCCTGCCAGAAAGAAGCCAAAAGTGTGTCTCTCCCCAGACACAGGGCCCAGCACGCTCGGAGGGCGGCACGTGAAGCGTGACACCAAAATGACCTGCTTTAACCATGCACGAATGCAAAACTCACACAAGCCTGTGCTGAAAGTTCACGCTTGGCCACACAGCCCACGAGACCCACACAAAGAGATTTAAATTATCACTCTGTTTTCCGTCAGGCTTTTGGTGTTGATTTAAGCTGCCCAAACAAATAATTATGGTCTTATCTCCATCACGCAGCAGCATTAGCCAGAATTCATCATTTGTAGCTCGCTTCAGACATTGTGTATATATGGATAAATACAGGAGAAATTCAGCCATTCACATTTCCTAGGACCTGGCATTGCAAGATGCCAACGAGGTGCAGACGGGCTTTTGGTTAAATCTGCTCTTGACTAGAACAAAAATATAATCTCCAAAGAACTCTTCTCTGCAGGAAAGAGAGACACGTGTGTGGTTTTAACAGCTTCTGCAAATGAGACAATCACATCTGCAGAGCTGAGGTGTGGAACCGATGCTCAGTGGGGGCACACAGATGTGGTCCATATTTCTGGGCCACGGACCTCAGCTCCTTCCCTTCCCTTCCCCAACCTTCAGGGAGGAGATTCCCCCACCAAATTTCCAGCAGGTGTAATACAGCTGCAAACTGGGGGACGCCCAGAGCACTGGAGGAGCCAAGCGGCCGTGCTGGACAGCAGGGAAGAATCCTGACACAGGCACTACAAAACCTGGCCCACCACCAGGCTCACCCAGGGAGCCAGGACAGAGTTAACCATAACTCACACGCAATCCCTAGATAAGACACGACAGGTTATGCCAGAGCTCTGCCAAGAAAGATCAGGGAGATGATTATGAAGTTAATTCTTGACACCGTCGGGCGCGTGTTGTACATCTATTGTATGCAATAGCCATAGCTCTTGTTTAAACAACGGGACGTGCCAGGATGTCGGATCGATTATACAACAGCCGAGCGTGGGGAGCAGCACTAAGCACATGGAAGTCGGCCAAGAGGCAGAGGGAGCTCACCTGGGGAAGCCAACACTCACCTCCCTGGAGGGAAACGTGTGTCTCACACCCCAACCGGGGCTGGGATGGGGAAAACCCCGGCTGGGCACCCACTAGTCACCCAGGTGATCACCAGCCCTCACCCAGGGTCTGCTTCCCAAGTCCCGCTTCTTGTGAACGCTCGTGCCTTTGCTCAGCTTTACTACTGGGATATGTAGGAGCGTGAAAAGAAGATGTAAAAACACTTCTAATGGGCTCAGGAGGCGTTTGTGAAACCACAGCATTGAGTGAGGCTGCAGTGCCAGGCACCCGTCACCACCGAGCTCACGGCACAACCCTGCACACAGAACACACGGGCTGCAAGCCCAACGGGCACTAAATGACACCAGAGGAGCACCTCCAGTGGTGGCACCGGCTTCTGCCATCACCAGCACGCTGTCCCTCCCCGATGCAAATGAGATCTGGTTTGCAGGGAGAAGCAGCTCCAAGCCATCAGTCAGGGTCTGGTGAACGCACGAGTGATGGCCAGCATGGAGTTTTCATTTCAGCCACAATCAAAACTCCCCAGCAACGGGGTGACACAGATCCCATCCTTCCCCTTGACCTTCCCCTTGGTGTCTTCATGGGTGTTTCTTCCCCAGACCCATGAGAGCACTGACAGCCCTCCACAGTGCCCAACGCTGAGCACGAGGCTGGCTGTGGCAAGAGAAACCACTTCTGCACAAACCCAGGCTGAGTCTGCCTACAAGGGGTACCCCTCCCTGGGGGTGTCCAGCACGGAGGGAAAAGAGGGCACAGAGAGGCTGGGGACGTGTGACAGCACCCAAATGGGACCCAGCTGGTTGTGACACGCTCAGCCACAACAATTTATAGTTTTAAAGCTGCTTTCGGTGGAAAGACCCAGAACAGGCAACGGAGGCTCTGGAAAGGAATATTAAACACTACAGAAATAAAAGGTATTGCTCAAGAGAAAACATAACAAGGATGAAACCCAGTGTGGTGCAGCCTTCAGACAAAATGGAGATGAGCTGTGAATGAATTGCTCCCTCTTAGGGGAATTTCTGGCTTTTTAAGAAGGGAGGGAGGGCACACCCGTCCTTCCTGGCCTCGCCCAAGGGTGAGGGTGGGATGCAGTGCAGGGCTGCTCTCCAGGTTTGGAGCAGCAGCATGGAGACACTCCCTGTCTGACCATGCCATGGAATCAGCTCCCACCTGGGCCCTGCCATCGTGGCCATCACCAGGAGAGCCATCTGGGCACCCATCTCACCCCAGGGAGGGTCCACATGCCAAAACCAGAGAATAGGATCTCAGGAAAAGGTCCTTCCCCCAGAGGGTGGTGGGCACTGCCCAGGCTCCCCAGGGCAGTGGGCACAGCCCCAAGGCTGCCAGAGCTCCAGGAGGGTTTGGACAACGCTCTGAGGGACAGGGTGGGATTGTTGGGGTGTCCTGGGCAGAGGCAGGGGTTGGACTGGATGATCCTTGTGGAGCCCTTCCAACTCAGGATACTCTTTGATTCTATGACCACCCTCACCTATCCCACATCCCTGCATGGGCTCCTGCCGTACCCCCAGCCTTTCCACATGCCCTAGTTCCCAGTGCCATGTGGTTATACGAGAATCTCAGTTTCCAGTTAAAAATAACACTGGTTTCTAGCCCTCAAAGGTGCAAAAAAACGTGACCTCTAAAAATCCTGAAACTGAAAGGCAAAGCAAATGAGTCCCAAATTTGTCTACGCTATAAACGTCAATTTCTTTTTGAAAGAAATGAATGTTTTTGATGAATGTTTTCTTGAATGCCTGCTTTTGGCAGTGCTGCCATCTGTGAAAAATCTCTGCCACGCTCGCTATTAAGATTTCATTTCCAAGAAGAGCTCATAGCTGCTTTAATAAATGGTTAAAAGACTGTCAGGAGTCCAAAGGGCCAGCAGCTTGTTTACCACAAGTGGCTTCTGTCACCAAGTAAAGCACCTTTGACTGATAAGCTTAGAGCCCGCCAGACCACATGCAGCTTCCTTGCAGCCCTCTAACAAGCGACACTTTCAGAAGCACTTTAGCTGTGTTGGGCACTTAGGAACCTAATCCCTATCGACTCTGAATGAGATTTATAGCCCTGACTGGCCAGCTCGCTTGTGAGAGGTCCCTGGGTCATGACGAGCCTTGCAGAGGTTTCACCCGACATCCCCCCATCATGTATTGGCATTTTAATACCATTCATCAACAAAAAGCACAAATCCTCACCCTGGCGAGCCCCCAGCTGAGACCTCAGTGGGGTCTCTGGGCTCTGCAGCAGCAGCAGCCACGGCACCAAAATCCTCCAGGAGGGGCTGAGGGCACATCCAACAGCCCCAGCCTGGGCTGTGCCCACCAACTTGGCACTGGGGAGCCCCTGCAGCCACTCCTGGGGTGGCACAGAGCAGCCTGGCCCTGCTTTAAGGCTGCAAGCCCCACGGTCTAACATCACAGCAGGGATGGCAGAGGGCAGCGATCCGAGGAGCCTTCCCTCAGCGTGTCAGCACCAAGGTTCCCCAGCTTATGAAATGGAGTCCTGAAATGGCTGGTGTATTTGTAGATCCTCTGCGTGACTGAATCAAGAGGAACAATAAGATCTTTTTCCAGATTCGGCAAACATCAGTATAATAAAAAAAATTAATTATATGCTTGAGCACATGCACCAGAGCAATGCCCTGTATTTTCTCCTAATTGTTCTCCAAGCCTTACAGAGCCACATTTAAATAAAAATGAAGCAGTTATTTAAACCGCAATTAAAGATGGAGCAATTTATTTTTAAACTTGAACTATCATCATCAGAGCAGGAGAGGAGGAAGGGGGGCTGCCCTGGGACCCCCAACGCCACTGGAGCCACAGTGCCAAGTGCTCCATGAAGGAAGGCAAAGACAGGGCACGCACTTCCAGCAGCCCCTCCAAGGAGTGCAGGCTGCATCCCATTCCATGTCCCATCCCACAGCTGCTCCTCACTGGCTGTGACCACAGCAACCCCTGAGCCCCCTGCCCCAACCCAGCGACCTCGGTGCTGTTACAAGAAGGGAGAGGCTTTGGGTTGTTAAGCCCCCAGGAAGGTTTATCCCTCCTTCCACAGCTGGGATCAGCTCCTCTCTGCCCAGTGGGCAGCCTTGGAGCAGACCAGGGCCAGGCACTGCGGGTGCTTTGGGAGGCATCTGCACCACTGGGCTCGTTTTGCTTCCAACCAGGCGCCCATCACCACAGTCCCAGGTTTTCCCCCCAAAATCCACCCCGGGGAAAGCCCAACCAGGGAACTCAGCCCTGCCTGTCCCCAGTGAGGTGACCACCAGTCAATGTCCCACACCAGGAGCAGGGAGCACCCTCGACAGAAAGAGGCTGCTGGGAGGGGGCTGGGGAGGGAGGAAGAGCAACAACCACAACAAAAACCCACCCTCTCTTTTCATAAGACAGCAGAATTTATCAGCCTGCAGCCCTTCACATCTGTCTCCTCATACAAAATGAAAGAGGCTTTGAAAAACAGAGGAGATGAAATAAAGCCGTCTGTGTGAGGAAGCTGGCATCTCTGCCACTGTCACTGTCACCATGGCAGGAATAATGACCGGGATTGTTTCTGCATCTGTGGATGTGCGCGGGGAGGAGGGGGAGGGAGATGCACACCCGCACCATCACCATCACCCCTCCCTGTCCACGGGCCCCCCAACCCTGCTCTGCCCACCCAAGATGAGCTGGACGCACATCCCACCCTCCCCGCGGGCACATCAGTGGTGGTGGCATGAAGATGGGATGACTTCAGCTCTGCTACACAGCCCAGCGCAGGCCCCAGGGGCAGGTGGCTCAAGCTCACAAAAACATGTGGTTTGAGAAGAGGTTTGACCTGTGCAGCTCTCACATCACTTGGCTTTGCTGTAGCAATTATTGCTGGGAAGGTACCGCTCCCGGGGGAGACCCGGGGGAAGGAGGACAGGAGCCAGCAACATCTTCACTCCATTAGGTGACATTTAAATAGAGGCAGAAAAGGGGAAAGATTGGGCTTGGGTGCAGAAACTGACTATGCCAGCAAACCCATTTTCTTGGGGTGATTCTGGGAACTGCCCTGTGCAGGGTCAGGAGTTGAACCTTGGTGGGTCCCTTCCAACTCAGGATATTCTATGATTCTCTCCTATTCTGTGATTTTTGAAGGGATTTTGGTGCGTTCCAAGCCCATCAGGCTGGTAGCATCCTGCAGAGTGCTCCAGGCACTCAAGGACCCCTCGGGCAAGGTGGTCCATGGCTGAGCATGGGTTGCACCCCTGTACAAAGCCCCCTGAGCTCCAGCTGGGCTGCAGCCCCACTCCCAACATCTACCCCATCCTGCCCAGCACATGGAGTGGTGATCACAGTCTTCCAGTGCCTTGCAGAAACTCACCCTGCCAAGAGGTGAGCTCTCTGCCAGCAGGAAGGTCTTTAAAATGCACACAAACATTAGATTTTAGCAAGTGCCTTCTGAACAGGGAGACGAGACCACTGCCCTTGTAATTCAGTGAGGGTCTGGATCCTGCAGGCTCGGTGCTGCGGGCAGGCAGGAACAGTGGTGGGTTCAGCAAGGTGCAGAAGGCACACGTAGCACCAGGTTTCATTATACAGGTCGAGCTGTGCCAAATAACCTCCTCTGAGGGCTGTGCTCAGCTAAGAATCCTCTCCCAAGGATACACGGAGCACAGCCCAGGGGTCTCTGAGCTCCCCCAGGGAAGCCCAGACACCTTGTAAGGTCAGGAACACCCCAGGATGTTAATCAGCCACTGAGGGCACCTCCAACCCCCTCCTGCCCACGTCACTCCCCTTGCCCACATGCCACCACCAGTGGGGTGCTCCAGGGGGCTTCCCTCTTTTCCCCAACTTCTTTGTCATTTCCTGCAAAACCTCAGTGAGTAATTTACAGCATGATTAGAATGATGAATCCCAGTACACAGAGTCACCCTTGGACTTGGGAGAGCCCAGACACACATCCTTCTTGCTGTCACCAAGACCCTTCCTCCTTGCATCTCCTCCAACTGACTTCTTCCTCCTCCTGCTCTCTCCGCTCCAGGAAGAGATTTACAGCCCACTTGCCTCCCATGGGATCTCTGAACCCTCAGCCAATACCTGCCATTCACCCATTCCTAAAAATTCACACATACAGCTGCACCAAGGGATGGCAGCTCCAGGAATGTCCATTTAATGCCTTGGAGCTTCCCATGCACCACACTTGGCTTGTGCTCTGTCACGCCCCAGGGCTTGGAGCCGGGGCGAGGGCATGGTGGGAGACAGGGATGCCAAGTGTGGGATCAACAGCCCTTCTCCTTCTCCAAATCCCTCTGCATCCAGTGAGGCCCTGGCACAGGTTCCCCAGAGAAGCTGGGGCTGCCCCATCCTGCAAGTGTTCAAGGTCAGGTTGGACGGGGCTTGGAGCAACCTGGGCTAGTGGAAGGTGTCCCTGCCCGTGGCAGGGGGTGGGATGGCTGGTCTTTAAGGTCCCTTCCAAACCACTCTAGGATTCCTTGCTCTGCCCTCAGCCACAGTTCTCCTTTCCTACAGAAGCTGCCCCAGCGCAGCAAAAGCCGCCAACAGCTTTGGCTCAGGACGGGCCGAGCTCAGAGTCAGCAAATCCCTATTTGAGCCCTGCCACACGGGCTGCAAGGCTGGGAGCCTGCAGAACCGAGGCACCAGGAGCACGTGGTGGCACGGGGAGCAGGGTGGCCACCTCGGCTGCTCGGGCTGTTCACAAAATCCTATTTACTTGTTGTGGTCCCTCCGTGTGCTCTGTGTGTGTGTGTGTGTGTTGTGTGTGTGTGTGTGTGAGATTGTCTCCAACGTGACTCTGCATTATCAGGGCTATAATGAGTCCTTGTTAAAGTGGATTTGATGGAATAATTATATTCCAAAAAAACCTGCGGGAAAGCGCTCTCCCCTCTTAAAGGGCAGGATCATCAAACGTTCTCGCCACATTATTTGCAGTCACACCTTCTGCTGCATCTGCTCCTTTTAAAATCTCTAACTCCAATCTGATCTGAATATATAAATCTGAATTATCACAGCAAAAGGAGATGTGCTCACACCTTTTTTTATCTGTTGCCATGGCGATTAGATAAAATTCACGCCAAGTCTCTGGGGAAGGATGAAATGATTTCAGACAGAATCTCACCCCACTTGGTGAGAATAACGCCTGGAGCTACTTCCCTCTGTAACAGGTCCGGGCACATGTCGAAGCCAGAGAGGGTGGCAAGGAGTGGGGGAGAAGCCAGGACACCTTTAGAGGTCTCGAGGGCGACCAGGGAAAAGGTTTTGCAGCACCTCCAGACAGGGTAGGACAGGACATCGCTCGCTCCGATCACATCAGGCGGCTCCAGGCTGAGAGTCAGCCCGTCCCGGGCAGGAGTGACAAAACCCTATTGAAAAGGCCAACTCCTGGCCAGCCTTTTGCCCAGTGATCACAGCATCTGCCTCGGAGCTCCCTGCATGGATTGTTCCCTGCACACACCGGGAGGGAGCAGGGCAGGCAGTGACAGCCCAGGCTCCATCCTCTCCACGCAGGTCACAGCCACCAGCCCCGTGCTCAGCCACGGGGGACAGCAGGGACAGGGCAGCAGGGTGGCCTCGTGCCCAGCACGCTCAGAGCCACAGCCTCCTGCTTTGAACCAGCTGGGTTATCCCACGTTCAGCCCAAACCAAAACATCAACAGCTGGACACAGCCCTCAGTTACTTCTGTCTGTCTCCAAACTCTCCACGATGACAAACACATAAACAAGGGCAGCCTTTCGCCTCACCGTGTTTATTCTGCCCTAGCTTCCAGCTTTTCTCCAGGAACAGGGGACTTATGTGCTCCAGAATAAGCCTATTGACACAAGGACAATGCCGAATTATCCAGGTCCTGGCTCTTCTGCCCCTTGGATCATCCCCCCGTGCCCTGTGGCACGCAGCACCCGGCTGGGAGGGAATGCTGTGCCCTTAAATCCAGCCTCATGCCTCATCCCGGGACTCACCACGTCCTGGGATGGATTGCAGTGGAATTTGTGCGTGGTCCCATTTCTGCTATTTAAGAAAAAAATAAATGTACCAGTGGTGAGGTGCAGCAGAGGAGAGCAAACGTGTTTGGGGGGATTGGCCACACAGAACCACGAGGAAGCTGCTGTACTTTTATTGCCCACATCACTAAACAGCTGCTGAGATGAGTTTAAGAACCCCCTAACCAGCCGTGGGGACATCAGAGGATGGGACAGAAAGGGCTGTGCAGGTCAAATGAAGCACATATCTGAAGCACCACAACAGATTAGCTCAGCTATTTTGGAAACTCCTGAAAGGCTCAACCCACAACATACACAAAAACACATCTAAAACTTCACAGAAGTTGTTTTTTTTTTCCCCAGCTCCATCCTTCTGGCAAGCTTTACGTTTTGCTTTCCAGAGAAAAGGCTTTGTGGATAACCAATGACTAAGTACATCCTCGTCTCAGCTGCCCTCAGAGGATTTGTATCAGGCAGGTGACAAAGGCAGCACCCTCAGAAATGGCAGTACCTTCAGGAGGGCTGTATTTAGATTTTTCCAGCACAACCTATCAAAGTACACGCCACCGAAGCAGCAAACAGCAGCTCAGCTCTGGCTTTGCCAGGCCAGCAATGCTCACTGCCTCCAAATCCTGCTGCCCTCGCCAGTCCCAGTGCCAGCAGGCTGGGCAGGGCGGATGCCAAGTGCTGTCAGCTTTCCCCTGGAGCTGCCACAACGCTGTTACACCTGAGAGTGCCACAATTTGCTCTCCAAGGACACCACACGGAGCCACCCAACGATGTGAGACCCACACACTCCAGTGACACCCATGCCCCAGCTGGGAACACAACCCTCTCGCCAACGCAGATGCCACCCCCCGTTGGGATGTGCCAATGCAGATGTGAACCCACAGCCAAAGGATGGGCTCCCAGTGACACCACATTCCCATCCCCAGGGCAGCCCTTCCCTGGGCACAGCCTGGACGGGTCACACATCTGAGTCAGGCAAGGCAAACCTGGACATATGGACATCCCTGGGTCAGCTGGGCTGAGTGGCTTCAGTGCAAGTGCACGGGCACGTGTGTGCTCACAGGGCTCCAGGGGCCAAGCAGTGCTCAAAGGAACGCCTTGCAACAACAAAGGAGGGCTTGAAATTGCCCCAAAATTCCACTTTCTAGTGACTCGAGTCGTTCCCTGTGTTGTTTTTGTAAAATGCAGCTGGACATGCACCCCAGGGGTGCACACACACGTGGGAATCCACGTGCAGTGATAATAAAACAATAAAATAAAAGCTGTTTGCAACGTTGAGTCCCTCAGCTGGCTGGTAGCAGGATTTTCTCACTCTTTTCCCGCGGGAAAGGGTGAGGGGTGTGTAAAACACCGCTGTGCTCCCATCCCTCCCCCCAAAGACGCATCAGGACCCAGCAGCAGCAGCCGAGTTTGAAAGCCCAGCCCGTGTGTGGGGTGTGATTCTGCCCCCAGCCCCTCTCCAGCCATCGCTGCTGCTGCCCTCCCATCCACACCCACCCACGCGGAGCACCCGAGAGCGGAGCTGTGTCTGCAGCGGGGCCGGCAACGCCAGCCAAGATTGATTCTGATGCGAGCGCCGGCACAGCAAATGGGTTTTTGAAAACCCTGTAATTTCTCCGCAACCCCTGACTTCACTGAACACACAGCTTTCGACGACAGCACGGTCAGGTGGGCACTAAACAAAAATGAGCCGCGCTAATGATGATTTATGTGCGGGATAACCTGCCATAAAGAATTTATCTCTGATTTCGGGGCATGTTACGGTGTTGCCGAGTTAACCAAATAACACAGCTCGCCACCCAAACCCTGGTGAGACAGGTGGGTCTTCAGCAGGGCACCCCCCAGGCCCTGCACCCACCAAATCCACACCAAAAGAGCAGCAGGGCTTGGCTGAAAAGGCACAAGAGGTTGGGAGCCCTGTAATTGTAATTAAGCATAAAGAGTCATCAATCATTGAATCACAGAATGGTTTGGGTTGGAAGGGACCTTAAAGATCATCTAATTCAACCCCTGCCACAGGCAGGGACACCTTCCACTAGCTCAGGTTGTTCCAAGCCCCGTCCAACCTGGTCTTGGACACGTGGGATGGGGCAGCCACAGGTTCTGCGGGCAACCTGTGCCAGGGCCTGCCCACCCTCACAGGGAAGATTTTCTTCATAGAATCCAAGAAAACTCACAAAAGGGTCACCCCAGCCACATACAGAGCCAGAGGCTTGAGGTCACCAGAGCAGCAGTGCCAGGGGAAACACCTGCTGCCCCTTCTTCTGACCTACAAATACTTTGGTTTGGTTGGGGACAAGACATTGGCTGTGAAAACAGTCACTTAAGAAGAGTTTTGTGCCACAGAGAAGCCTGGATGGAGATTTTCCCTGCTCTGTGCATCGGGACCGTTCCTCCCCTGCTGCATCTCGACTTGCTGGGAAGATGCCCAGCCTTCCACAGGGAGCACTAGAGCAAAGTTTCAGGGAAAGCAGCGAGTTTGGCACGCTGAAGGCAGGAGAGAACACCACGTTACACAGCCAGCTGTGAGCACAGCTCAGGTGTGCTGCTGACAGTCCTTCCACACACCTTTCCTGCTGCTGTAGAGCCCCGCTGTGCAAAGCCACTGCTGCAACTGGGGCCTCAGCATCACATCCCAGATCTCCTCACCTCTGCTCCACTCCCTCCAAACAGCAGGGATCCCTCCTCCTCCCCACTCAGAACCAGGACAGAAGCAGAAGATCAGCAGAGGTCAGGAAAAGAGGGTATTTTTGGTAACAGCAAAGCCAGTTTTAGCTCTAACACACCAGCAACAAAAAAAAAATAAGCTTCAGGCAGATACTATATTTGTAATCTAACGGCACAACATGTTTGCTTGTGTTGACTCTGCACTGTAACACAATTTATATGTTCTGTCTTTAGGGTAATTATTGCTTTAGAATGTTAAAATCGTTCCGCCCTAATTAAATCATCATATTAAAAAATCCACTGCCACAGCAAAGTTGGGAACGAGTCTGGTTAAGATCATACAAGTGCACGGATGCTCCGTTGGCAAAATCACGGCTGAGCCCGCTGGCCACATGGGCCATCCTGCAGAATCCTGAACCACCAGCTTCCCAGGAAGTGCTGCCAGAGCTGGCCTGGCACTGAGGAAACAACACCTTGGGTTGTCCTGTGGATGGACCTCATCTCTCACTCGCTCAACAGCACGAGCCCGCAGCGGGCAGAGCATCACCTGCATCATCCATGATCCATCAAGAGCATCTCACTGCCCCACAAACTCCTCACCTGCACAGAAATCCACCTCGTGTCCCCCCATCCACACAGACAGAGTCATCTCCTGGACAGAAAGGCTGGCAAGGCCACTCTGTCCCCCTGAGACAAGCAGGGAGCTCCAGTTCCCTTCTCCTGCTTCTGAGAGCGTGGGATGTGCTGAGTCAGCACCCTGGCTGCACTCAGGAGGCACAGCCCACCAGCAAGAGCCACCAGGGCCCTTAGGAGACCATGTCACCCCTGCTCCAGGTGAAGCTCCTTAAGGAAGGAGCATCCGTGCCAGAGGGATTAGAGCAACCACCTCTCCTGCTTGGTCAGAGCAGCCCCAGCCCCTCTCCTGGTGGCATCTGCTCCCTGTGGCAGCACCCAGACCCGGAGGAGCATCGGGGCTTCCTGACCTGCGAGCAAATATCAGGCACAGAGCGCTCACTTTGGGCCAAATCCTTTAATTCTCTCTGGATCCCCCGGGGAAAGGAGTATTGATTGCTTTGCTATGAGCTTACACATGCCATGCCAGGCAGCCACTGCTGCCGTCAATAGCGGCTCCACGGAGGAGCCAAGAGGTCACTCCGGTACACGGGGACATGGGGACAGCCCCACGCTGTGCCAGCACCTGTGCCAGGCCAGGCAGGAGCACCTGCCAAAGAATCACAGGGAATTACCCAAGGGCAAAACACCCGGAACTGCAAAGTCCCTGCACAAGACGGGGAGCTCTGTCCCTCCCACAGCCCCTTTGCCACAGACAGAAGCCAGTACTGAGCAGGACACATCCTGGACTGCAGGGCAGGAACACAGGATAGGGAGGCCAAGCAGCTTCCAGCTTTGGAAGAGGCACAAAATGCCATTTTTACCAAGTTTCTTTCCCCGTGGACAAAGCAGTTGTGAAAACTCACAACAGAAGCTGGAATATTGCCTTGAGCATCTTCCTGACGACACAAACACCAGCCCTGGCTGCATTTGCTGTGTCCAAGTCCCATTGCCAGGTACCCAAAGTGCCAGGCAGAAACCAGGACAGGGCACACACTGAGCCACGCTTACACCCGACCACGGCACCCAAGGGCTCCTGAACACGACACATCTGCCCACACCAGCAGCGTTTCCCAGTCTGGAGCTGCACAATCACCAGTAAAAGCCTCTGCTCAGGCAGCAGAGGCACGGACGAGCCAAACCCAGACCGACCACGACAACGACTGGCACACATGGCAAAGCAGGTCAGATTTCCAAGGGAGCAGGTGCTCCTCCCTTACCTGGGATGATAGAAACGGTGTCTTTCTCCCAGGATATAACGCTAACGTATTCCTGCACTGAAGAGGGGATGAGGCACTTGAAAACAGCCACGTTTCCACGCATCGACCTTTGGTCCTCCACCCGAACGGTGTACGGTTCCCTGAAAACTGTGGAGAAAAGCAGATGGTTGATAGCATGACAGTGCTGGAGGAAAACACATTTCCTTTTGCTATAATCCCACGTTTCCCAAACAAACCAACCCACCCAGCTACACACTGCTTCCATCCCAAACACCTTCCCGGGGAAGGAAGGGCTCTTTGTTGGGGAATGGAGTGCTGTGCTCAGCATGCAGGGGGGTGCCTGGCCCAGGTCCTCCTGCTCTGACCCTGCCACAGTCCCCAGCATCACCTGAACTTGCCAGTTTCAGTGTGGGGACCGAGGGCATTTTGTAGCTGTAACATTCATTTCACCTCTGGATGCTGAAAATGCAGCTGTGAGGCACCTGGGAGAGACACAGAGCCTGGCACCCTCCAAAATCCAACAGGGGAATACTGAGGGAAGCAGATGACAATTTTCCAAGCCATGCCACACGTCCCCACCACGTGCCCTATTACTCAGGGAGATGCACATCCCTTTGACAGCTCCACTGCTCCCTGGCCCAGCAACAAGGAACTCCCCAGTGCCACAACATTCCAGGAGCACTCGTTGGGTGACATGGATGCACCTCAGCCTCTCCAGCAAGACAGAAAGATGTCACCAGCTTCAGTAACACGTGCAGACACCATAAACTCCTCAAGTTTAAGTACAAAATGCAGTTGAGGGCAGGTGCCTCCTTCCTGTGACATTAATTGTGCCCTGAAGGACATGGGCACAATGGTTACCAGGAGAAATACACGGTCACTTAGCCATCTTAACAACACACTCCTTGGCCAGAACAGAAGCAGCCCAACAAACTCCTCAGCAACCCCAAAAGGAAGGTGTTTTCCCTGAGTGGGAAAGGCAGCAGCGAGAGGGTGACGGTGTTTCCACCTTGATTTCTCAGGCTTTCAGGTCACCCTGCTCAGACATGAGGGTCTGTGCCACGAGGGCACAGGGAGAAGCCGACACAGAAAGGGACTGCAGAGCCAAAGCAGATTAGCCACCAAAAGCTTCCTTAATCACCTGGAGCAGAGGTTTATTCACAGGCTTTAAAGGCCAGCGGGGACCACAAAGAGCATCCCGCATGCAGCCCCACCACCACGACAACCCCAGCCCAGAGCAGACCCTGGGCATGGCTCCCCCATGCTTGCCTCTGCATCCCTGACCTGTGCCAGCCCCCACAGCCAGGACTCCAACCTTTTCCTGCCACCAGGAATAACCCCCATGAGGGTAACACCTGGCCACAACCAGCACACTTAAAACTTTCACCTGGCTGTAGAGATTTGTTCCATGTGCCCAACAACAGCTTTCCCATGGCTTCCAGAGACTTTTTTCCCCCCCTCATATTTTCAATTTCAACTGCATTTTATTGAATCGCTTGCTTTCTACAGCTGTAATTGGCTTTATGTGCTGCACTGCCATTGCAAAGCACTGGAGAGTGACTGGGATGTGGGATGGACAGGAGAGAGCAGGACCAGGGGAGCATTTCACAACCACTTCTAATGCCATAAAGTCAGAGCAGCTCAAGCAGCTGGAGTCATCCTGGTGGCCCTCAGAGCCCCCACTGCACATCCCCATCTCCTGCTAATATCATCTGCTAACGGGGAGGGAGGCTGAGCTCCCAGCTGACACTCTACTGACAGCAGGGGTGCATTCAGCCCAGGACTGAGGGCTATGAGAGCCAGGACTCCCTCTCTGTGACCCCATGGCAGCACAAGGGATCTCAGCAGACCAACCCTGCAGTGCCAGGCACAAGGAGGGTTTACTACACCCCATCTGCTCCATCCCTCCTCCACCCGAGTTGTGGTTTATAGGTAACCTGATGGTGCTGGTAAATAATTCACTCTGCAGAAGGGGGCTAATACCAATTTACTCTGCAGTACAAGGTATTAAAATAAAAAAACCCTGTAGTCACTTCTGTCATGTTCCCTCTGCTAGCCCCACTTTTAATAGGTTACATAATGAAGCCATTCCTGGGCTATTAGCCCTCCTCAGACTGGTCAATAATTTACTATAATAGCTTTTGGAATCAGCTCTTTGCCATATTCCTCTTTTTTTTTCTTTTTCTTAATAAGCCTTGGCAGGCTGGGGCTGGATGCTGCAGTGGGAACAGGGCTGTGGGACATTGAGGGGGTCCTCCTGCACGGACAGATGTGTTCCAGCACCTCCCACAGCTTGGAAAAGCCTCTCTACGTGGTTGGGTGAGACAATCACAGTTCACGCGGAAAGGACCTCTCCTGCCACCAGGCTGCAGCCACACCACGTTCTCCAGACACTCACTGGAGACCCCCAAGCTGCACATCCCACCCAGCAGCATCGATCGATCCCACCTCAACAGCCAAGACAGCAGCCTTGGTTCGGCACTTGATGGGCCAACTGGGAGGCCATGGAGGAGACCAGAGAAAAACCAGCCCCTCACCCGAACCCCAGGGCCCCCAGGGAGCCCCTACCTGCTTTAACACGGATATTTGGGCTCCTGATTTTGCCAGCCGAGTTCTCCGCGGTGCAGAAGTAGTCGTTGTCGTGGATAAAGCTATTGAAGGCTGATGGCGAGAAGGGGTAGAGCTGCAAAGTCCCATTGGCATGGACATGCCGGATGTGGGGCACATCGTAGATGTCGTCACCTGTGGCCAGGTACCACCGAAGGACGGCGCTGGGTGACCCCGCGGCTGGGCAGGGGATCACCACCCCCACTGTGCTGGAGAAGGTGACCTGCTGGAGGGAGTCGTTCACAAAGTAGAGGCTGGTTCCAACATCTTCAGCGCGTGCTGTGGAGAAAGCAGAGGCCACCACATGGCGGGTCACTGCAGGGATCATCAATCCCACGGGCACAGAGACCCCCGTCCCGGCACAGCGGAGCATCAGTGCATGGCTGGAAGCATAAAGGCCACCTTCACAGGCCAGCGCTCCTGCTGCCAGCACGGATCAGGGATCACAGGCACCTCAGCAGGACAAGCAGGGGCTGTGCCAGCGGGGATGGGCAACCAGGACATCCCCCCAAGGCTTCCCCAAGCACCCGGCTGGCTCTGAGCGTGTGGTCCGACTGTCTCAACGCCCACGGTCCCGAGGACACCCATGCGCAACAACAACATGCCAAGCACAACAACCAACACCGTTTCTCCTGCAAATCCCAACAGCCCCCAGCCTTGAGCAGCCCCATCTGGTACCCCTGTATCTCACCAGACCCTCCAGCTGCAGGTCCCTATCGGCACATCCCAGTGCACCCCATCCCCATCCCCACATGGGGCAGAGATCTTTCCTGCTGCCCTACCAATGCTTCCAAACTAGAAGAAGGGCAGGAAAACTGGGATCAGAGCTGCTCCCCTTTCCCAGAGCAAGCCAGAGGGAGGGAAGCCCAGTCCCACCCTGCCCTCAGCCTGAGCTTCTCCCAGGCATCCCTGCACCATCCCAACAGGAACAGAGGTGGGTTGAACAACACAGTCCAGAGAGAGCCTGGGGCCACCCAGATGCCTGGAAGCAGATCTCCAGAGAACAGCACTTCCCTTCTTGGAAAGTAGGGAAAGGACCTCTGCACCCAACTCCTCCAGTCCCTTCTTCCCACTTCCCCAGGACCACGAGCTCCCCCTTCTCAACCAAAGCCAGCAAAATTGGCTATAAATAAGGATGAGGAGGCCCCCAGTCACTTAGATCCGCTTTCTTTTTTTAGCCACACTCTTTCCAAGTGGGCGGAAGGACAGGGATATAGGAACGGCCCTCGGCGGGTGTATTAATAGCTCCGGCTGAGCACACGCTCGTGGTGCCGCAGAGCCAATAAGCAGATCACTACCGTGCCGCCGGTTCAAAACAAGTCACGGGGGACCCTCCCTGACCTCGATTTCTTAACTTGGGGAGGAGGGGATGGGAGCAGGAAGGGAGAAGGAAAGCCTCATCCACATGGAGAGCCTGGCCTTGGCTCTGAAGCTGAGCACACTGCGGCTGCTCGCCTGAGGAACGGCTGGTTGAGTGGCCATGGCCACTCCATCTCCATGCCAAGCTTCCTCCAGTGCCTGGCCAGGTGCCTCTCTGGCCTCGGTGCTGTGCCACCAGCCTGCTCCTCACCACCCGCATCCGGGTCAGGATGGGACACCCCGAAACATCTCACTCCTCCCCAGAGCAGAGTCCCCTCCATCCTTCTCCCAGGTGGATGTACAACCTCGCGCCTCCTTCAGCACAGGCAGAGCACCTGGTTCTTGCTCTCTACGTGCACTGCACAGGATCATCCCCTAAAATGCCAAGGTGTCCCCCTGAGCCTCCTCAGAGCCCTCCTGTCCCGGCAGAGCCATCACAGAAGGGATTAGCTCATAGCGAGGGCCAGTGCTGCCACCACAGGAGACAACAGATTCACAGGTCACGAAATCACCTCCTCATCTCCACACACACCAGTTCCCTGTGTCCACGCACAGGTAGAAGGAGACAAAGCCATTTATTTGTCCCTCCCTTGCTGACAAGCACTGGAGACCGATGGATGGAGGGGCAAAGCTCCAGCCAAGCCTTTGCAGAGCCACGGGGCCACCGCTCGGCCCTGCAGATGTCTTTTTGTGACATCTCCAGGCTGGTCTGTCGTCATGAGTCAGCATTTCCCTTCATCAGAGCAGCGTGGTGCTTCTCCCAAATACATGAAAGAGAAAAAAACCCCACACGTTTGCAGGCAGAGGAAGGGAAACAAAGCCCGCACGAGCAGCAGAGAGCTATTTGTGGCAGAGCCTGTAGCCCAAGCTGAGCAGAAGATGGCTGGAGCCAGGGCACAGCAAAAGCCACCCTTCGCCCTGGCTTTGGACCAGGGACATCCAGCTGTGCCCCCGTGCTCCATCCAGTGTCTCCCCAGGTCCCAGAGCACAGCTTGAGAAGGCTCCTCAAGCACCCAGAGGGAAACATCTTCATCCCCGGCTGCACCAGGAGGGTTTAGAGATGGACGGGCGAGGGGCTGGGGCGAGGAGTGGAAAAATACCTCATAAACAGAGGAATTCAGATTACCCATAAAGCTTTTTCAGGTCAAAGGGGGAAAGGGATTTTTAATAGAAAATGGAGGTTATGGGATTGGCAATAGTTATGTGACAGACGCATAGAGTTAAATCCATATAATCTCCTTTACCATTTAGCATTGAGCACCATCCTAATTCCATGTTTCATAAAACTGTCTCCAAATCACTGAGAGAGATTAAAAATTTAGAAATAGCACAGCAATATTTTTAAACCAGAAATCACTGCTCACATCTGGTCAGATGTGCTGACCCTAACCTACATATCGAGGGCATTAATTCACATGAACCTGAAAAGAAGAGGCTGGAGGAGCTGAAATGGAACAGTTTCTGCTGGGAATGCAGCGAGACCAGCAGCAGCACTGGAGCCCAGCCTGGCTCTAGCTGGGAGCTGCACCAAGCCCAGTGCACAGCTGGACATTCAAGCTGGCTCTGAAAGGCAGGTGTTTTAAGTTATCAGAGCTCAATCTTCCTAAATTGTGGTAAATTACAACCTAGAGGTATTGAAATATTAATATCTCTATTCGAGCTGGGAGAAGCAAGTCATTTTGCTATCATCCCTTTGGAATATTTACTAGTCTTGATGACTGGATTTACCAAACTCCAGCACCTCCGGCGACACAGCAAAGCACCTGCTTGTTCTAAAGAGAAGGCACAGACTATCCCCAGGATCTGTCACCATACCACCCATCCCTGGAAGAAGATGAGATACAAGTCCTACACGAGGAGCACGGCAATGCCATCAATTCCCAGCAGAACAATCCCTCCTCCTCTCCAAACCTCACAGGGAAGAGCCCATCCTTTTCCAAGAAGCGGATTTAGGACCTGTCTCAGACAACAACCAGCTTCGTGCCAGCCAGAGCTGTTTCTCCTGAGATAAGAAGCTTTTTCTGCCCCCGATGCACGTACATCACCTGTGCTAACAAGCCAGTCCCCTGCCCAACCAAACCCAGCAAGTTCCTCAGAGCTCAGCAAGGTCCTTTGCACATCCACAACTGGGTGGAAACCCGACAGAGCTGGGGAAGGGATGAACAAGTTGTGTTTCATGAGGGTTCATGTGATCCCCTGGGCAGGGGCTGCACTGGAGTTCACATTAATCCACTGGCAGCACTTTTCCCAGGACGTCCTTGGTGGTCCTGGTGGTCTGACTACCCGAGTGCCCACCCCAGCCCTCCTCCAAGGCTGCTGTGATGCTGCCAAGGCTGCCCCACAGCAAATAAAGCCCCCCGTGGGTCAGCAGAGGGACTGGAGGACCACCGGGGCTTCCCCAGCCCCCACCAGTGCTGGGCTGCAGGGATGCTGAGGAGAGCAGCAGGCTAATGACCACCTTGGAGCTCATTTATTATCCTCATTAAGGGTGTTTGACACCTGCCCTGTTCAAGGAGAAAGGGAACCGAAGCTTGGCACGAATGGCGGGGTGGGAATTACAGGTAGGTGGCAAGTCCTAATCACTCCTGTGTACTGAGGAGAGGACAATAATTCCATCACACGCTGCCTGCACATTCCCAGTGCCGGAGCAGCCTTTGGCCTCCCTGGAAGGAGCTTCCCCCAAGCCCTCACCTCCAGGACACTTTTAGCAGACTCTGTGCTACCAAAGGGGGTGACCTTGGAGCTGATGGAGCAGAATTGGCAACTCGGAGCATCACGGGAGGGGTGAGGAGGGAAGTGGCTGAGGCATGGGGAGTAACATGAGGCTGGTCCCTTCCAGAGGGGAGCACAGAGGTGCCTCTGCAGGCACATCCACCTGGGCTGCCATCCCACCGCTGTGGTGTTCCAGCCCAAAGGGTTAAAGCCCTGACTCCAGTGGCCTCTCCCAGGCTGTGCCCCTCAGGGACCAGTCTCAGGGTGGTGGAAATCATGTCCAGGGTGTTCAGCTGGTGCCCAGCACAGCAGCAGCGATGGCAGGTACCTACCACAGCACCTTCCCTGCTCCAGCACTGTATTTCAGTTGCCACAGGAGTCCCACCCTGGTGGCACACAACACCCTCCAGCTGGAGCACCATGGTCCTTCCCAACTTGACTAACCAAGCAGGGAGCAAAGGAGAACCCTCCTCTGGTTCTCTTTGGGTAAGGGCACTGCTCAAACATGCTCCAAGCGCCTGCTCCTTAATGCATCTGCATGGAAATTAAGGCCTGAACCACCTCCAGCTATTACAACAGCACCCAGGCTGAGGCTGTAACCCTTGCCTGGGAAAAAAGGCTCTCCCAGCTGGTTTCCTGGTCCCTGAACATCCCATGGCAGCCTGCTGGAGGTACCAGTCTCACCCTGCCATCCACACAGGGGCTGGAGATGCCCCAGCCTTGCACTATCCCCTGAGACAGCCAGCCTCGGGGGGACCCTCTGCTCTGAGGGATTGAAGGACAAGCCCAGAGACCACAGGCAATCCCTCCCCTTCCACAGCCCACATCCACATCTTGGCCACGCTGCACACAAAGCCTGAGGAGCTGCAGCTGAGTCCCAAGGGGACATCTGGTGACATTACCAAGCCAGGGTGACAGCACTGTCTCCCCAGGGAGGCCAAATGAGCGGGCACGAGGGCTGAGCAGAGGTCATGCATGGCTGATGTTGGGCTTCCTCCACAAATGCCAGTCCATGCTGCCAGCACACCACAACCCACGGGATGGCTTTGCAAGGTGCACACCAGCATTTTCACCACGCAGCCCACAGGGAGGAGAAACAAGGGGAAGGCATCAACAGATGCAACCTCCTCACCTCCACCCCGTTCCCTCCAAGCCCTGCTTTCTCCCCTCTCATGGTGAGGAGACGCCGCAGCCCTTCCCAAGCACAGCAGCTGGGGAAGGCAGCACGAGTCTGGAAATGGAATTCCTAAATGTTTGGTACAGCTCTGCTGGCAGATGATGGCGGCAACATGCAGATTGTGTGCGGTGGGGGATGTTTCTTCAGGATCTATGAGCGGGGAAAGGGTAACTCACAAAATCATGATTATGTAAAAGCACAGAGCTGACTATAATCGAGATTTCAAAGACAAGAAACACTCTGCACCCAGAGCTGCCACCGCACGTCCTCCCAGAACAGCAGCATCGCAACAACTGCAACGACCAAGCGCCTTCCTCCTTCGTGCCTGCCATGGAAGTCGCACCTATTAACGTGCTGCTTATTTGGGTGTGAGATGGCTCCATGTCATCCGAGGCGCAGCTCAGACTCGCCTGCTGCCATGTCAGAATTCCTGCCACAAAGACAGGCTTCCAGCTTGATTCTTGCCCTCGGCTCGCCAGCTGCTCCAAAGGAGGACGGAGCGCTGCCCATCCATCCCTCCAGCTCAGGATCACATGGGCAGAGACCCCAACACCAAGGTGCCCAGTGCCACGGCCACACCATGTATACAGCTCTCAGGCAGCCCCCGGCCCTGGGAAGGGCTGGTCCACAGCACATCCCTGGCACTCGCCCCTCGCACGAGGCACAGCCTATTCCTCCAGAGAACAAACACCCAGGGATATTAGGGTTGCCTATATCCATTTCCCATCCAAAGGCAGGAGCAGCCCAAAGCCTGCACCAGGCACAGGTAAGGGCTCTGGGTGAGCTCCATGGTGGCTCCTGGTGCTGGGGAAATTTTGGCAGGATAAACAAGCGCCGGGCACGGTGAGGAGTTGAGCGCTGCAGGGTTCTCCTCCATGCATTTAATGAGGTTTCCATGTTTCATTTCAGAGACAAACGAGCGCTGTGCCACACTGGGGGGCCAAGATGGGAGAGATTAGAAAGCTGGAGCTGCACCGTTCACTGCGCCCAACACAGGAACATCATGTAAATATAACGCCAGTATAAATCAGGCAGCAGAGCCATCCAGCAAGATCACGCAGCTCCAAGCCTCTCATTTTGACCAGTGTGTTCTTCATCATGCCACTCGCTTCCCCTCTGCCTGGCTGCTCTCCCTCACACTGTCAGACCATCTTGCTGCTCAACTCCCTGCTTGCCAACCACCTCTTTCTGTTTATTTTATGAGCAGGGGGGGAGAAATAAGCAGCTACAGCCCACTGAGGGATTTCTCAACTTCAGGGGTCCCTTAGATCAAATGTTTATCTGCTTTCGGTTTCTACTCGATCTCTTGTTCTACAGCAGGAGCACATTAAAAGGATGTGCTTCGATGCCCAGAAATATTAAGTATCTGAAAGGTTTATCATGCATTAAGCAATTCATTTTTTTTACCCTATTATTCTAATGAAACTTCCATTGTATTGCTGTCCTCTCTTTGGAACCACTTCACGTTAACACTTTGCATCACCAGGACTGTTCAACACTGAAGATCTTTTTCTTTTTTTTTTTTAAGAAATAAAATGTAAAATGAGGCCATGAGGAGTTGTGCTAATGGAGGCTTTTAATTTGCTCTTCTCCAAAGAGATAGCTCTGTGGGAAGAGATCCCTTTTCCAAGAAGCTGGGGTTGAAAAGATGCAAAAAGCAATAAGCCAGCGCAGCTCTATTATTTTGACTATTGGGGGTCGAAAGAAAGCACAGCATCCTTGACGGTTATTTGTTTTCAGGTTTGTTTTTTCCCTTTTAGCTCCATAAAAAATGCAAATGTAAGCAAAGCAGACGCTAACACGTTCAGCTCAGCAGATCCGAGGCACAATAGCAATTTTGGGTAAAGCTCCCAAAAGCAGCTTTACCCCAGTTCAAATAAAGGCAGCTATTCCATAATTAATAATTGATCAACACCACACAACTGGACAGGGTGCCCTATTAAACCTCCGTAAATATTTTTCATTGGATTAACGTTCAGCTAAAAGGGTAATGTAATGGGCAGCGAGAAAGGTCTCATGCAAGGAAGCAGCTCCATCCCCTTTCTTTCACTTTCCTCATTTCCTAAAATTTCCCCCTCGCTGTTCTTAAATGTCAGAGAAGATAATTAGGGCAAATGTCATTGGACATCCTCCGATCAGACAATTTTCCAAAAGGTGGGTGCTTCCAGCACTGCATCCGCAGGTCGGGTCATGGGCAAAGAGGTAATTTATTACAGAAACATAATTAAAAATTCCCACAGATCCGGAAACAGGCAATTCCTTTATGTAACATGGATCGATTGTTGTAACAAACGCAGCGGGATTTAACTGCCCGTGCTACGCGCAGCTCCTGCCTCTCTTTAATTGCATCTATAGCAGAGACTCGGTTAGAGTATCACCTCGCTGGACGTGGGCAGCGTTCACTTAATGCCCAACTTTAAATTAATCTGTAATCTTTCAGTGTGCATCTCCTTGACATGCTCGTTTCATGATTCTCTCCCCTTTTCCCCCCATATATATATATATATACACGATTTATCTATAATCTGATTGATGTCAAGCCTCTGGGTTACACTTCACACAGCATTCCTAGAGGGAAGGATGCGAATTTTAAGGCATCGCTCGCATTTCGCCTGCTGACGGGATCAGACTTGAGAAGCGCCGGGAGCGCGGACGCGGAGCGCTCGGTCCCGCCGGAGGATGCTGCGCCCGTCGGTGCCGCGTCCCGGCTCCGGGAGCCGCTCCGGGATGCGCCGGCACCGACCGGGGAACAGCGCTCCGAGAAACCCGGGGACCACCGGCAGGGCTCACCCAGACCCCTGGGACCCCGGGGAGGGCGCACCGAGCGCCCGGCAGGGCTCACCCAGACCCCTGGGACCCCGGGGAGGGCGCACCGAGCGCCCGGCAGGGCTCACCCAGACCCCTGGGACCCCGGGGAGGGCGCACCGAGCGCCCGGCAGGGCTCACCCAGACCCCTGGGACCCCGGGGAGGGCGCACCGAGCGCCCGGCAGGGCTCACCCAGACCCCCGGGACCTCGGGGAAGGGGCTCCGAGAGCCTGGCAGAGCGCATCAAGCGCACGGGGAGAGCGCACCGAGAGCTCCGGGACCCCCGGGAGGGCGCACCGAGAGCTCCGGGACCCAATGAAAGGACCACCCAGAGCCCCGGTGACTCCAGGGAGGGCGCACCGAGAGCTCCGGTGACTGCAGGGAGGGCGCACCGAGAGCCCTGTGACCC
>VWZG01003753.1:156305-177386 GCA_013396735.1 Grallaria varia
AGTGCCCTGCGACCCAAGGAACGGAGCACCGAGAGCTCCGGGACCCCCGGGAGGGCGCAGCCCGTGCCGCCCGCCCCCCCGGTGCCGCTCCCGGGGACCCCCCGTCGCCCCTCGCCCCCACGTACCTTTCGGCAAAGAGTACAGCAGGAGAAAAGTTACCAGCCACATGCCATACAGAGCAGCTCTGGCCCCGGGCTGCGGCGCAATTGCGGAGGTGCGGTGCCCCGGCGTGCCGCGCTCCTGCCGCCGCTGCCAGCCCGGCTGAGGTGCCCAGCGCCGCTCCCGCTCCGCCCCGCTCCGCTCCCGCCCGTGGGCCGGGCTCCCGCCCGCGACCGCCCCCCCCGCTCCGCGCAGGGCTGGGGGCGCTCGGGCCCCCGCCGGCCGAGCCCCTTCCTCCTCCTCCTCCTCGGCGAGCGTAGGGGCTGGCAGAGCCCCCTACAAGCTGCGCTCGCCCCGCGGGCCACCAGCGGCCGTCCCGCTCAGTGCGGCTCCTGCTCCCCCATCCCCAGCTGAGCCGGGTCCTGGGCGCAGGGCTGAGCCACGCGGGACTCGCCACGGGCAGTTCTGCTCCCACAGCCTCCCAGCATCGGGGTGGGCAGAAATCACAGAACGGTTTGGGTTGGAAGGGGCCTTACAGACCATCTTGTTCAACCGCCCTGCCATGGGCAGGGAAACCTTCCACTAGACCAGGTTGTTCCAAACCCCGTCCAACCTGGCCTTGGACACTTCCAGGGGTTGGGAGTCAGGGTTTCAGCAGCCCGTGCTGCTCCAGTGACATGGGACACAAGCAAGACGGGGCCCAGCAGATTCATTACACATTCATCCCTCCAGCCAGCAAATAACAAACAAATGCCAGCTAATGCTTTACTTTGGGGTGTATTTATCCAAGGCTTAGCTCAAGCTGAGGCTTGTACTCCCCAAGACTTAGCCGCACCAAAGCCAATTTGTCTGGACCGTTAGAGCATTCAGAGTGTCTTTTCTTGAAGTGATTATAGCAGGTTTTCTTTGCTTTCCAAAACAGCCTTTCCAAGCCCAATTTGTTGGAAAATAAACAGAAAGAAAGATTAAAGCATTCCGATTTCAAACAAAACCAGTAGGAAAAACATTACATTCAGATTTTTTAAAAAGCGCTGTTTAGATTTAATTGAAAACCCAGCTATCATCACGGAAATTGAGAAAAACAACAGCCCCTTGTCCATTTTCAGGTCATGGAATCACTGCAAGCCCTTCCCTCCTAGGGGTGCCCTGAAGAGCCTGGGAGCTCACACTGTGGGTGAGCAATTCAAAGGAGGAGACACAGCAGAAGGACACGGAGAAGCTGCCAGGGCTCAGGGTCCTGCACACATCCCTTGTGTCCGCTGTCCCCTCACTGCCCCAGGCCACCCACACCAGAGGCATTGTCATTCTAGCGATGAGCACAGCTGTCACCTAACCTCTGCCCAGACCTCAGTGCCAACAGCAGAGCTGGGAGGAAACACTGTGCCCATGCTGTGTGGGTCTGACAGACCACAGCCTTCCCTCCTCCTCTCCAAGGATGTGCTTCCTCTTCCTCGGTGCTGCCAGGCTTAGTAGCGCCGTCACCACCCCCTTCCCGGCCACCTCAGCAGCTCTGTCACGGTGCATGGGTGTCCTTGGCACACAGCCCTCCTACGTGGGCACGTGCTGCTCCCCAGCCCCACGCTGCCGGCTCACTCGTCCCCCTGGCCATGCCATCAGCATCCCAGGAGGAGATGAAGCAGCAGCTGATGCTCACCCGGATGCCCACGCATCCCTCCAGGAATCGAGGTGCGTTTCCATCGCCACCTACATCACCCTACAGATGTTCCTCGCTGATACTTGTGGGGCAATTGGTATGCAGGCCCATGCCCAGGCAAAAAGCAAAGCCCGGGCTCTGGGGAGCCCCAGCCACATGCCAGGCATCTGCCCTCTTGCCTCCCCGGCAGCTGCTGCAGGATTGCAGCACAGCCCAGCCTGCCAACAGCGAGCTGCCAGCCACAGAACCCGCTGCAGCACTTTGCAAGCCAGCACACAGTGCGTCGGACTCAGGTGTGATTTGTACCATCCCACACTCGGGAATGAATGAAACGGGGGTGCGTGGGCTGGCAGGGCACCCGCTGGCACAGCACCCATGGGCCCCACAGATATCTGTGCGAGGCATGTGAGCAGGGGGAGTGAATGCCGCTCACCGCTTCATTTTTAGCTCCCTTGGCTGCTCAGCATCTCCCATGAGTTCCCTCATCATCCCTCGCTTGGAGAATCAGCCTCTGCCAAACGCACTGACCTCCCCCTGCCAAGGGCTCCTTCCTCCAGGACAGGAGCCACTGGCAAGGTGGGAAGCAGCAGCAGAGGGGACAAAACTTAGGGCTGGCAGGGTGAGTGCTTGGCCTGGGTGGCCACGGCAAGTCCTTGAGCCGCCTGTGCCGTTCTTGTCAGCCCATTTGCTCCTCCATGGATCGCTCAGCCCAGGCCCCTTGCCAGCCTGCTAAGCCCGGCACACGTGCCAGGCTGGCAGCAGCAGGCAGGCAGCCAGAGCTCCCACAGCTCCTGCCAGCCCACACCTGGGGCTCAGCTCCTGCCCAGCAGCCACCGTGCAGGGGCATCAGCCTTCCTGCAGCTCCACTCTGGGACACACACAGGGAGCGCTTGTGTGGAGCCTTTTGCACGAGCATTCAGCCCGGAAAGCTGATGCCCTGCTCACATCCATAACATAATCATGTGCTTCACACACTGTGACGAGGCAGGGCTGGAAATCTCCATGGTAATTATTGGGGCAGCACTGACCTGCGCTTTGGCAGCGCAGGCAGCTCGCAGGAAGCCAGGCCGGCACTGACACACAAGTAAAAGCCCATCTCATGCCCCCTGAAGCCACTGACCTGCTAACAGGCAGCTAGCAGTCTGCCAGAGCCAGCTGTGCGGCTGAAAGGTGGAACTCACAGTAAAGAATTATTTCCCTGGCCCAAACTCCACACAAAACATGGGAAAGATTATAGCAACACATGCCCACACACTTCTCTGAGCTCCAACAGGCTTCGGGAGAAGGGACCCTTTGTGCTTCACCACAAAGCACACACAGCAGGGTCTTGCCCACAGAGGATGCGCTGCTGCCTCTCCTGACAGCACAGAGCAGCCCACAGCCCCTCTCAAACTCAAACAGTATCCCCCTCCAACCTGTCCCTCTGGGCAGCATTTATGCCCAGCTGCACACTCCCCCCGAGATCTGGGGGTTACAGTAGTGCCCTGTGCTCACAGACCCCATTAGCCAGTCATATCCTTTACCCTAAGGATAGTTCATCCACTAACGTGCAAAAAACCCACCCTCCATCCAGTCAGGCAGAGGGGCACTGGGAAAAACAGCACCCCCAGGGTTCCTGGGGACAGCCCCAGGCTGTGCCCTGTGCAGAGGGACACACACAGGGCTGTGGGGACTCACCTCCCCTCCCGCCGGTGCCCTGAGCCGCCCTCGCAGACAAATCCCCGGAGGAAACAGTCATTAAAACAACAGGGCTACTTATCTGGCACGAGCCGATTTCCACAAAGCCCTTCCCACGCTTCACCAACTTACCCTCGCGGCACCTCCGGGGCGAGCAGGGCCAGCCCGCCGGGACCCCTCCGCGGCCACTGTGTCCCACAGGGACAAAGTTCCTGCACAGCCACCCTCTGCCAGCCCAGTCCCACCAGTAACGCAGCGGAGGAGGCTGGGGGGGTGATTGCAGGACAGGTTTCAGCTGGGCTGAGCGCTCGGCACACCTGGCTGGGAAAGGGCTGGGCATGGCCGGCTGTGATTCCCTGCAGAAACACCTGTCCCAGATGCTGGATCCTGTTCCTTTCCCCCTCCCCAGCTGCCCCTCAGCCCAAGGCTGGCCCCGTGTGGGTCCTGCCTGGGACAGGGATGGGGGGGGGGAAGGTCCCTCAGGTTGCCAGTGCCTCATTTTCCACAGTGGCAGAGGGGATGGAGCAGCTGCTGCAAGGGGGTGTTGGGACAATAAACGCCCCAGAGATGGCAAGGGGCTTGTGCCCTGGTAAAGGGCTGGCACGCCCCTGGACAGGCAGGTGCCAGCAGGTCAATGTGCCCCCAGAGGAGATCTCCCTCGAGCCCCTTCCTTGTGTCTTGCACTACAGGAACGGCTGCGTTTCCATAAGGGAAACACAGCTGGTGATAGAGGGTAGATCGTGCCAGGAAAAGGGAAAGAGTTTTAAACTGCGAGAGGGGGAGATTCAGATGAGATGCTGGGAGGGAATTCTTCCCTGTGAGGGTGGTGAGGCAGCTGTGGCTGCCCCATCCCTGGAAGACTTCAAGGCCAGGCTGGACGGAGCTCCGAGCAAACTGTTCTGGTGGCAGGAGACGGTCTGTAAGATCCCTTCCAACCCAAACCATCCTGTGGTTGTGTTGTCTGCGAAGAGCTCCGGGCGCCCCGTTCCCGGCGCCGCGATCCCTGCCGGACAGCCAGGATGCTCCGCTGCCCAGGGAAAAGCCTCTTTCCCGGCAAGAAGCTGGGATTTGGTTCCCTCTAGTGTCGCCGCTCTCCTTTGCGGAGCGGGCAGCGGGGCTTCGCGACGGGAGCCCCGCGCAGGGAGGAGAGAAGGGTCCCTGAGCTCGCCAGCTCCGGGGGCTTCGCACAGCTTTAGGGAGCCCCAGGGGCTAAACAGGCTGCCCAGGGCAGAGACACCAGCCCTGGGGAGATTTAAAACACGGATTCAAAAGACAGCTGTGTACAGATGTGACCCTGGGGACGTGGTTTAGTGGTGGCCTTGGCAGCGTGGGTTAACGGACCTCGATGATTTCAGAGGTCTTTTCCTGTGGTTCTGAGGCACAGTCCTGAGAATCACGGGCTGGGCTTGTGGGGACTCTCCTTTGCTTCCAGCTGCATCCCGCTGTGGATCCCACGGGATCCCTGGGCTGCATCCCCACAGCATCGCTGCCACTGCGCTGCTCCAGGGGCTCGGCTCGGCAGCCCCCGGCCACCTTTGTGCGAGCGGTCATTCCCGAAGAACCACTGCTTTGGGGCGGCGGGGAACGAAGGCTGAAATGTCATTTACTCGTGCTGGAGGATAATTTCAGCCTGTGGAGCGCTGCTGTTTTGGCAGAGGAGCCGCTGTTGATGGATGCGCTGCCTTTTCGGGAGCAGAACAAAGGGAGGACGAGGCACGTGGCTGGCTCCCCGCCAGCCCGGCCCATCTCTCCCCTCTGAAGTGTTCCTCCTTGGCTCCCTCAGTCACCATTTGCTGCTCTCCTCTTTAAACTAATGAGGAGACATTTTGCATTCGCGTTTCCTCACGGGCCAAATGCGCCACTGGCATCACGGAGCGGTGCTGGCAGGCTCCTCCCTGGCTGCTGCTCCTCTGGTTCCTGCCCTGGGGCCTCATCTCCTCACATTCAGTTGTGGATGAAAAAAAGCACAGGCCAGGCCACAGCTGGCCAGAGCCGCTTCCCTCATACCTGTCCATCCACGGACCAGCAAAGCAAAAAAAGGAATAGCCAGTGCCAAGGGGAAGCTGTTTGGATCTGGAAGTCTTCCCAGAGGAAAAGGGCACTCCGGTTGTCCGCTATATTATTTACCCAATCCCCTTTGTGCCACAGAAAAGATTTACTTTGAGAAGATTAATGGCTCAAGGGACTGTGAGAGAAATCCTCTGAGATTGCCTGGTTCAGAGGAGAAGGCAAACGCCTCCTCGCCGAGGCTGCAGCTCCCAGGGGACCCCTGGACTCAAGGAAAGGGCCGAGAGGCTGGGGCTTGTGCCTTAGGACACCCTCCGGTGGGGACAATAAAGAGTCCCCAGGCCGTGGGGAGAGCAGGACCCTCTCACCGGGGCAGTGGCAGGAGGAAGGAGACACAGTTGCCTTTTGCCATGGTCCTCTCAGGTTCCCTCTCCCACAGCTCCTGGGCTCGGCATCCAAAGCAAAGGACTGTTGGAGGCACGAAGAGCAGGGGGTGCTGGCAGCCCCTCAGCCCTGGCACAGGGAGCCCACATTTACTCTGCATCGTGTGGTTTGCTCGTGCCTTTCCTCTGTGCCTTCCTCCCAGATGCCCTGGCTCCATCCTGGAGGAGCACGTGGCTGGGCTGCTCACAGTTTAGCTTTTACAAGAGCCTGCCCTCCAAATGCGACACCCAGTGCAAGTGTTGGGCTGCTGGAGCACGTCCTGCCCTGTCACCGTCCCCCTCTGTGAGTGTCCCCAGGCCCCGGGGGTGCAAGGGGCCGTGCAGGTGCGGGCGCACGTGAGTGTCCACCAGCCGTGCAGAATAATGCTATTAATGCCATCTGGTGCCGAGACAGAGATCCCGCGCGGGGAGCCAGACACGGCTTTTCGCTCCCCGTAATCCCCTGGCACGGGGGCTCCGTCTGTGGGGCTCCACGGGGGGCTGAAGGGCACGGCTCTGCCCTGTGCCCTGGCACGCTCGGGCACCGGGGCGGGCACTGGGGTGGGCAGGGGGCTCAGCGGTGGGAGACCCTGCTGAGGATGGGGCACTTCACATCCTGCTGCCTTCCTGCCTGCTGGGGCCTTTGGCTCCTGCTTTTGGGGGGACGCAACCCCACGGCACTCAGCAAGGACTGGGGGTCAGGGCAGGGAGCGGGCAGGGCAGTTCTGCTGCCACTAAACCCTCCTGTGCTGTTAAACAGGCACTTTCCACAGAATCACAGAGTTGTTCAGATTGGAAAACACCTTTAAGGTCACCAAGTTCAACCATTAACCATTTTCCCCCTCAGCTGAAGGACTCCGGTCCCTGTTTGAGCTGTGCGAAGCTGAGACGACTCTTTATCAGTGGGTCAGTGTCAAGTCAAAATTATATTCCAAAATAATCTCCTTACTGTGTTAAATAAGCACCTCAGATTATACAAATTGCACGGATTTTGCCTAATAACCTTCCCCCAGCTAATCCTATTTTTATGTCAATGTCTGACCTACATCAAAGCCCAAATGGACCCTGTGAGCTGTTTTCTCTGTCCTGGCACCACCAGGAGGGTTTGGCTTCCAGAAGGCAGAGCCTTCCACACCTGAGCCCCTGCAGTGCCTTCAGGGGAGAGCAGGAAACTTGGTGTTTCTCACCCAAATGGTTCCCTGACCAGACACCCCTGGAATGCTGAGGGTGCCTTCCCTGCCACATCTGTCCCCAAATCCCTCTTTTCTCTGCCTGTTTGGGGTGACCCGAGGCACCCTCAGCCCCCAAGCCTGAAGGGGAAGGGCAAAGGTGCTGGGGGCAGTGAGGGGTGCAGTGGTGGGGGACAGGTGGTCACTAGGGGTCTGTGTTGGGGACAGGTGGTCACTAGGGGTCTGTGTTGGGGACAACTGGTCACTAGGGGTTTGTGTTGGTCCAGCTCATTGCACACAGAGTGACCCTCCCTCCCTCCTCACTCACTGCCCAGTTGCAGGAGAGTTTTGCCTTTTTCTGAGCTGTTGTTTTTTTGTTTTGTTTTGTTTTGTTTTTTTTTTGAAAGAGGCGTTTCTCTCCATATCCAAATCTGAGAGAGGCTGTGAGATCTCACAGGGCTCCGTGCCCCATCCCAGCCCTGTGCCTGACCAAGGATGCCTGGATGAAGCTCTGCAATGCCATGGTGGGCTGACCTTGGCTGAACCCCAGTTGCACACTGACCCCTTCATCACTCCCCTCCTCAGCAGGACAGAGAGGGTGAAAAAAAAGAGGGAAAGTCCCCCAGACTTGTGAGTCAAGATAAAGGCAGTTGAGACATTGAAAGCAAAGGGTGTGTGCAAGGAAAAGAAAAGGAAAAGAACCAAAATATTGTATTCTCTACTTCCCACCCACAGGCAATGTCCAGTCCCTTCCCGAGAAGCAGAGGTCATGCCAAAAGGCAAATGTCATAAATCACAAATGTTCCCCCTTCCTTGTCTTTTCCCTTACCTTTTTATACCTGAGCAGGCATCACACGGGTTGCAATATCCCTTTGGTCAGTTTGGGGCTCTCCTGGTGCTGTCCCCTCCCAGGATTCTTCCCACCTCCAGCCTGCTGGTGGGGGAGATGTTGGACAGACAGCGCTGATGCTGTGGGAGCAGCAGGAGCCAAAACTGGTGTGTTCCCAACACCTTCCCAGCTCCCACCACTGCAGCCCAGCACCACGAGGGCTGGACTGGGGACAATTAACTCTGTCCTAGCCAGGCACAAGCAGCCAAACAGCCCCACACTGCTGCCAGCCCCTGCCTGTGCATCCCAAGGGAGAGGCATGTGCTGCAGGACCCAGGAATCTGCAGCTGGGAGAAGAAACATCCGGAGCAAAGCCTGTTCCACGCCGCGGGGTGCGGAGGGGCCGGCAGGAACCTTCCCTGGCTCTGGGGTGGAAGATGTCTGCAGGGCAGGAAAGGGTTTTGGTGCTGGGCCAGGAAAGTGGGCGATTCAAACGCCTTTGGGCACAGAGCTTGACCTTTCTGAGCTTGAACTTTATTAGCCAAGAAACTCGTGCCGGGTCTAAGAGAGGGAGAAGCACGAGGGTAATTTGCATTTTGGCCTTGCGGGGTAATGGACCCACTGGAGCAGCAGAAGGGGTGGCCCTTGGCGAGGATCTGTGGGCTTCGCATGGACTTCTGCTTCCATGGTGGCACAGCAGCTCTGAAACCAGAGAGAGGGATGGTTACATGTCCACTGAGGCCGGCGTGTCCCAGCCCCATTCCCCTTCCAAGACAACTCCCCTGTAGGTACTTCCCTGCAGCACAAGCACCCCGAAGCATTGCTCCCTGCCGAGGGAGCGTCCTCCTGCAGCCTTACCTGCACCTACAGGTTCTCCTCGTTCCCTTGTCTGTGGAGCAAAAAGCAAGGGGAGATGTGTTACACTGGAGAACGCTGCTGAGAAGGCAGGGGGAGCACAAGCCAAGACCCCTCCTTGCAGGACAAGAGCAGTGAGGAGAGATGAGGCTGCCTCGAAATCGTCCAATACCCACCTGGGCTTCTTCTTCCCTCCGCAGTGGAACCGCTGGCCTGGGGTAAAGAGGAGCGACTGAGGTCCCTGGGGCTGAGCATCCCACCCACCCCACCTCCCTCCTGCAAGCCCTGGCACTGCCCAGTCCCAAACACCCGCTTGGATGTCTGTCTGTCTGTCTGTCTGTCTGTCTTCTAAGCTGTCCTGCAATTGCAAATGCTGTTGGTTTTCATATTTTTCTCCCTAAAATTACTGGGCACTGTCCCTGCAACCAGTCCCAATGCTGCATCCACCCCAGAGCGGTGTGGGTGTGGAGCAGTGCCAGAACACCCAGGTAGGGTCACAGGGTGCCCTGCACACCCAGCACTGGGTCACCCTGGGAGCTGCCGAGGTCCGAGGGCTCTGGGAAAGCCGGTTTCTTGCTCTGGAAATGTCAGAGTTTTCTCTGCTATTTTTAATGAGTGACCTTCCCTCTGAAGCCTTGTTGCTGGCAGGGAAACACTAAATATTTACGTGGTCTCCTTCCCAACTCGCTCTCTGTTGGGAGCGTGCCTGGATGGAAAGTTCCCAGGCAGCCCCGGGGGCAGGCTGTGCCCACCCCTGGTGCTGTGGGGCAGCATTGGTGACCCTCAGCCCCACACCTGGCCAGAGGAGGGGGGCGAGCAGAGCCAGGGGCATGTGCGGGGAGTGGAGCTGAGCGGGTGCCCAGCCCACACAGGCACTTACTGAGGATGACGAGGAGCCCGACCACAAAAGCCACCACGGCGAAGATCAGCCCCCCATTGCGGATGGTGTCATAGTCTGGGGAGGACGAGAGCCAAGAGGTGTCAGCGCAGCCAGGGCGTGGGGCTGAGCTCACATGCAGAGCCCACAGCAGCGTGGGAGGGGGCTGCCTGTGCCCCTGCCCGGGTCACACACTCACCGTAGCTGAACCTGTCCATGCCCTGCTCGGGCACTTGCTCTGGAAAAGAGGAGAAATCCCAGTGAGAGCCATATCCTGGGCACTGGGCTCATGGCACGGAGGTGGGAGAGACCAGGAAGGAGGACTGCAAGGGAGAGCGCTGTGACTTCCTTAATGTCCATCCAGCCCAGCCAGCAAATGTTTCCTAAACTCCTGTGTTTCACCCCAGGAAGTTTCCCCCCAGGAACATCCATGATCATTGCGTGGGATGCACTTGCAGGCTGCATTCGCAGGATGCACAGGAGTTTTCAAGCTCCAGGTGAAGCTGCAGACGGACCCTCGGGAAGCGCCGCTGCCCGCAGGACTCCGTGGCTCTGCTCCCTTGGCACACGGAGCTGAACAACCCTTCAGGCTCACCCCTGACACCAGGGTGCACCCCAGTGAACCCCCCTCCACGCCAGCAGGCTTGTCCCTCTGAGGGCTGCGTGTCACCACGCCAGCCACCTTACCTGACAGCACATCCCTCCGCCAGGAGCTGTCTGGAAGGAGGAATCACCCCAAGAAGGCAAACAGCAGCTGGCACCTCTGTGTACCAGCAGGCTGCAGAGCTCTGAGGATCCATCCCCACGTCTCCCCCCAAATCCTCTGAGTGTTTCCCCCGTGCAGGCTGCGTGGCAGGGGGTTCCAGCCTGGCCCCTCAGGTGGAGATGCCCCTGTGAAGGTGTCTGCCCTTACCATCACCCATTGCCTCAGCGTGTCGTCCAGCGGGCACCTCGCTCTGGGAGTGGGGCACCCACGGGAAGGCGCATTAATTGGGAGGCAAACCTCATTAAACATTAATGGCCTCGGTGTAATGTTTATCGCAGTCACGAGGGGAGGCACAGGCCTCCCTCTCTCCCTCCTTCCCTCCCTCCTGCCTTTGGGAAGGAGGGGAGGGGAGGGCAGGGCATCACCCACTGTACCAGCCAGCGGGGAGGGCTGGGCACCCCAAGCCGTGGGTGTCCCTGTCCCAGCCCTCCCTCACTTTCCCAGCGCCAGCCCGACTGGGCTTCACCTCCTGCAGTGGCTGTGATCCCGAGGGATGGGCTGGGATACAGGCTGAGACTGCCTTTTGCTAGAGAGAAGCGGGCAGCACACCCTGCCCTCCCAGCCTGGCACTGCGGGTGTCCCACAGCCAGGTCAGCACCTCCCAGCCCAGCATCGAGCCATCCTGGGGGCCCTGCAGGCCCCTGGCACTGCGGTGTCTGTGCTGCATCCCTGCTGGCAGTGGGGTACCAGGATGCTGTGCCCCCAGGGTGGTGCCAGCCCCAGCCCCAGCCCCAGCCAGGTGCCAGGAGGGCTGTGCAATCCAGTTTGCTCTAATCTCGCAATCAGTGTGCAGGAGTCACATGCCCAAGCTGATTAGTGCCAGGGTGGCCAGGAGGGGAGCCAGCCCCAAAGGAGGATCCCCTTGGCGTGGCCAAGGAGTGCGGGCACCCAGAGCCCATGGCAGCCCAGCTCTGGCGCCACGGAGTGATGCCAAGCCCTGGAGGGTGCTGCGTGGGGCCACCAGGATGGCACTGCTGCCATGGCGCCCTGGCTGCACTCAGCATCCCCCAGACTGGTGCGGCAGCAGCTCCCAAAAAACCAAGGGACAAGCAGCCTCTGTGCCCCCACACTCCCTTCCCAGAGGCTCTGGCTCTTGCTGAGATCCCCATGGCTGCAGGAGGGAGCGCGCAGGGAGGGGGCTCATCCTGCACAAAGCTCTGTCTGTGCTGCCCAGGGAGCTGCCCCAGCTCCTCTCCCCCTCCCCGGGACAGCGTGGGAGCCGCCGGCGCCTCGCCCAGCCGGGCTGCCCTGGCAAGGCCACGGCCCTCGAGATGATGCAGCCAGGCACCGATAGAAACGACATTTTATTCCTTTCCCCTTAGGTCACAGCACAGAGCACACCAGCCCTCCAGCACAGCAGCACACTCGCCTATTTAAAAGGAAACACAATAGCTCAGTTTATTTTACAACAGTCAGGGTTTTGCCATTTTACACACCACAGGAGTCTCTTTGTTTCGTGTTAACACCGACGGCACACTATGGACAGCACAGGCACTCCGACGGGACACACACACCACTGGTGCTCAGGGGCTGGGCCGAGGGGTCTGCTCTGCCTGGGACATCTCTCAGGAGGGAGGGAAGGGGCACAGTACTGAAGACAGGGTCCCTCTGCCTGGCACAGAGGGGACAGAGCTTCCTGGGGCCACCGAGGGATGCCAAGCACACAGGGACACAGCCCACCCCATAGGCAGAGCCACCACGGTGGGCTGGGCACAGCAGAAACCCCTCTCAAAACCGTCCTGGAGGGAAAGACCCCCTTCCTGGTATGGGGATGGCACCGTGAGGTGTTTCAATGCAGCACTGATGACCAGCTGCCCAGCTAAATGCCCCACATCCAAGCTGGCAGTCCCCAGCCCCAGCCGAGGTTTTGCCTGCCCGTGGGCTTGGGGAAGGGCCAAAAAACACAGTTTTGCCTCTGACCCACGAGTGAACACAAGTTGACGATGGACTCAGGGCTCAGCACGTTGGCACAGTGCAAGCTTGGGTGTGCACGACCCCCAAGCATTGCTCACCACCTCTGGCTGCTGCTCCAGGGGGCGGAGGGGCAGCTGGCACAGGGAGTGACACAGAACTGCCACGGGACAACACGCAGCGCTGACACGGGTGGCACAGGCAGCGACAAGGCATCGGGAGGGGCAGGGAGCACCAGGAGGAGATGCCACTGCCCCTTCCCGGTTGGAGACAAGCACAGATGGGATCTTTGTTTCTCTTCAGCCCTCGGACTGTGCCACGTGCCCAGCTCTGTCCACGGGCAGAGTGCTGGCGAGGAGCTGGTTTGTGCTGGTTGGCAGTGTCACCGCTGTGCAGCCACCCTCTCTCACAGTGTCACCGTGCTGGGAACCTCACGGGCTCCTCTGCCACCACGGCCTTTCCTCACTCTTAAAGCAGTGCCCCTCAGGTCCAACCAGGGACAGAAACAGGGGGGCTGCCAGGCAGGTGAGACAGGAGGGCTCCCTCCAACCTTGAATCCAGCACCCCAGTGCTCCCAGCAAGGGGATGGCTCTGCCCGACTCGCCACCCACTACACCTGCCTTTGGGTTATTGCTGAAATGGCCATGGGTAGTCCACACTGGGCAGGTCCCTGGGGCACTGCAGGACAGGTTCCCATGCCCTGCCCAAAGCCACCAGCAGAGGAACCACCAGCACCCTCTGGCAGCAGAGCTGGCACCGTGCGGGCTGTGCCACTGGCTCTGGGCTGGGGGGACAGGGTGTCCCTGCCCCACAGCCCCCACTGTCTGCCCCACACAGCCCCCAATCCCAGGCTTAGAGGGCAGCCCAAAGGGCAGAGCCTGCCAGTCCTGCAGAGCCCAAATCACATGCACAGCACGAGAAAGGTGAAGAGAAAGTCACGATTACAACATCAGCAACAACTAGCCCTAGAGGTAATGATCATCTCACAGCAACATTACACACCACGGGAGGCAGAGAGGACGGTGAGCGGAGTTTAGTCGGGTTAGGAAACAGAGAACCAGTGCTGGAGTACAGAGGGTGACACAGACACAGCAGCTTTGTGTCTCCGGAGAGGGACCTGCTGCTGTGAGTTCAGGTTCCTTGCAGGCCGTGGGCATCTGTGGTCCGACCGTCTGTCCTCGGGTCTCTGGGTCTGCGTGGGGACGAGAGGAGTGAGTCAGGTTGGGAGCAGCACTGACGCCTTTCCCTGCGAGGGTCTCGTACCCTGGGGCAGCACAAAGTGCCAGGGTGGGCTCCAGGTTTCCCTGCTCCCAAACAGGGGCTCAAGGAGCTCTGACTGCAGGCACCAAGTTAGATGCCCTGAGGGACTCCCACCCAGCTCTCTGAACACCCGAAAACCAAAACCACTTCGGGGTGGAGAAGCACAAGAAAAGGAAGTGTAATACAAGGGAAAATCCGGACAGATGCTTCCTTTTCCTGCAGGATCTCGCCAGCACTGCGAGTTTTCCTGCTGTGGCCCCTTCCAGTGCTCGTCCCCACAGCATCCCTGCATGCAGAACTGCCCAGTGCCAGCAGACTGGTGTGCTCAGAGCCCTGCAGTCACCCCCACACACAGTCCCAGCTGTCCCTCCTGTCCTGGTGCCACCACCCAGACCGACCAGGGACTCACCGCATGGCTCCTGTTCAGTTCTCTGCTTTCTGTGCCCCCGTTGCTGCAAAGGGAAGAGCAGGAGGGTTTGCAGTGCCCACCCAGCACTGGGAGCTCTGCGGGCAGGTGGCTGTGACACGGGGCAGTGGCACAGTGGGCAGGGGACAGTAGCCTTACCATTCGAGGTGATCAGGGTCTCTGCTTGAGCCTCCTCATCCCCTGGAGCCCTGCAAGGAGAGGAGCACGGTGAGAGCAGCCGGGATCTGTGCCCCATCCTGGGGGTGGGATGCCCGACAGCACAGGGACATGCTGAGGAAGGTGCTCTGGGAGAGTGTGGAGCTCCTAAAAGGGACACTCAGGGAGTGCAGCCACTCTGCCAGCTGTGGGAGGGAGCCCGGGAGCAGAGGGGGCTTCCAAAGGGGATGTTCCCCACAAGGGTGCCCTCACTCACCTGGGTTTCTGGTTGAAACTGCACCTGCACCTCCTGCCTGCAAGGGAAGAGAAACTCCGTGAGCGTGGCCAAAGTGGGAATGGGAAGTGGCCTTTCCCAGTGCCCCCCATCACGAGAACAGCCCCAGCTGCCCCAGCCTGCCAGCCCAGCATCTGCCAGGCCCCCAGCTTACTGAGTATAAGGAGGATGCCAACGGTGAACAGGACCACGGCGAACACCAGCCCCCCGATCCTCAGGCTCTGGTAGTCTGGGGAAGGAGACACAGGGAGCTCATTCCTGCTCAGTTCAGAGAACGGGGCAGCACTTTCGCTCCCCGTGGCACAGGCACACCTACCACACACACACAGCCACGCTCACCATAGTTAAAGGGGTCCTCCTCCTCCTTCTCCTGGGTGGCCACTGCAAATGAGCAGACAAGGGGTGTGAGGGGAGCGAGCCCCTGGCTGAGCCCCAGCAGCCCCCCACAGACCCCAGCAGGCACAGGCTCCCCACTGGGGTTGTGGACTCCTGCCCCCCAGCCCACTCCACCCCCTTGGATCCGTGGGGTGGCCGTTCCCCAGGGTCCCACAACCTTTTCCCGGGAAGCACTTGGCACCTACCGTCTGCCACGGCCACTGGCACCAGCAGGGAGCAGAGGAAGATGAGTGCTGCCTCCATGGCCACTGTGAGAGAGGAGAGAAGCAGCTGTCAGCACCCAGATGGCACATGGAGGGCACCACGATGGGTCCAGGGGCGTGGGGGTCCTACAGACCACCCACGGCTGGCTGAGTGGGCAGGCAGGGCCAGACCATGCCATGGGAAAAGGAGGCAGGCTGGCCCTGGGAAACACCCAGGGCCTGGCCACAATACCTGGTGCCATCACTGTGCCCAGCCTGATGGGGATGCATGAGCTCCCAGGCAGGAGGGGAAGGATTTGGGTGGACGGACAGACTTTTTGTGGGGTTCTGTAGTGTATTTTGAACCATCTCTGCATTTGGCATAGATTTCAGTGTGGTCTCGAGTTTGCTCTGCAGGCAATGGGGCCAGCACCAGGGCTGTGATCTCTTCATCAAGGTCAATACTGTGCCCTTCACCCAGAGCATACTTTAATTTGTCCCAATTAGCATAGCAATTACAGCACACTCCTACAATGAGGCCAGTGGCCCTGGTGGGACCTGAGCTCAAAGCCATACTTGCCCTCCAGGCTCCCTGCACTCACCTGCAGCAGCAAGGAGAGCCCATAAATAACCACAGTGTCCCTCCCAGCCGAGCCTGTCCCTGTCCCTTCACACACTGGGGACACCTGGCCAGAGCACAGACCCTTCTCCCAAGGATGCCAGCCTGGGTGTAACAACCCTGTGGCCGGACTGTGACACTCCCTGCCAGCTCAGCCAGGGGTGCACGTCCCAAACTGCTGCACCCCATTGGGATGGGCACCCTCGCTGCTGGGACCAACCAGGCACAGCTGCTCTGCCAGGGGAGGGCACTGCCAGCACTCGTGGTACCAACAACCTGCTCCAAGCATCCCTTCTCCAGCTCCCAAGGGGACAGGCAGGGGACAGGGGGGAGCTGCTCTCTGTCCTGCCAGCTGGCACAGGGCACTGCAGACTCACTGGCTGCGTGCAGAGGACACCTCGTGGCAGGAGGTGCCACCTGGCTGATGCACCTCCTCCAGGGGGCTCTGGAAGGTGGGTGCAGGCTGGGTGCTGCCTCCCTGGCCCCTGCAGCTCCCCGTGCCTGTCCCAGGGCCCTGCCTGTTGGTGTCTGCAGTGCCAGGCAGTCACCCAGTGCCCTGATGGTGGGGCTGGGTGGCCATACATGGTTGGGAGCACAGAGAGGGCTCACTGGGGTTTATCAGGCACCCCGCATGGCACCGATAGCAGTGAGTGCTTCAGAGCTGCTGCAGCTGCTGCGCTGGATTAGTGCCGATAAGGAAGGGGCCCTCGGCAGAGCAGGAATTCAGCTCGCTGACGGATGCAGATCCTGGCGTGCCGCTATTCAGCCCTTCCAGAGCCTGACCTGATTCCGATGCAGCCTCCACCCCAGCCCACCCCAGCTGCCAGCGACAGGGGAGGCAGCTCGGCTGCCCCAGGCTGGCTCCTCAGAGCACCAAGATCCCCCAGATCCTGCCAGGGCCCCCAGTTTGTACTCCACGTTCCCACGATTGGCAGGCACACAGCGGGCTCAGCAGAGCCCACCAGTGCTGTCCCCAGCAGGTTTTGGCTCTGTGGCCTGTCCCCAGTGCTGCCCATGGGAGCCAGTCCCCAACACACCCACAGGGGATGCAGCTCCCAGCTTGACCTCACCAACACGGGGAGCACATCCCCAGAACTCGCCTTATTCATCACAACAGGTAGCATCCCATGATAATTCCCATCCTTCCCTCCCCTTCCATGATTTGCCATTCCGAAGGCGACGTGTTTATCCAAGCACAGGAGGGTTTCATCCCCCTCTCCTGCAGCTGCTGCTGCCATTGTGTAGCGTGGCGCTGCCCTGGATTGCTCCCTGTGCCCAGACAAACCCCCTCATTTGCTGAGAAACATCATTGGGGATGATTACCAGGTCTTAGAAACACACACAAAGAACCCACAGCTGGTGACACAGTAACTTCGAGCTGCACATTTCCCCATGTCCTTTATCTCCCGTCCTTTATCTCTTCTCCATTGAGTCTGCCAGTGCAAAATCAGAGTCATTACCCATATGAGGGTGCTGCGTGTGCACAAGAGATGTGATACAGCTCACACTATCACAACATGAACAGTATTAATTGGCTCTTGGAGAATATTAATGACGCCTTTATTTTTCAAACAAACCATCCATCAGATTTTTACCGTTTATTCTGCCGTGATTTGCCTGCTATTGGAGGATCCCACACAGGGAATTTTGGATTATTCCTTGCCCTGAGCCCTTCCACGTGGCGCTGGGCCCTGCTCAGCCACACATGCCATTTCCAACCCTCTGCTCAGCTTTTGGCTTCCCGCACGTAGCGCGGCGGAGTTCACTGCTTGGCCCAGCCAGGCACGCAGCACACATATGTTCTTTGTTTTTCTAACTCAATTCCTAGAATTCACACACTTCTGCACGCGAAAACTTCTCTCCGCACGAGTCGACCGCCGGGATTGGCAGTGTCCCTGCTCCGAAGGCAAACACGGCGTTCTGGAGTGCAAACGAGCCCAGCTCCCCTCCAAGGCAGCATATGCTTTGCGAACAGCCACAGGTTTTTTGGGTTGCTCCAAGCTGGCCCACCCACTTCTTCCTGAAGCTGAAATAAAGTGAGAAGAGCAAACACTGCCGAGGGTTTGCCGTTCTCCCTGCCTTCCCTTGCGCGGGATCCAGCTGCACCTTGGCACAAAGGAGAGGAAAACAGCAGCTGCCCGAGGAGTGGCGGCACTGCCGAGCTCAGCCGCTTCCTCGCCACCCCAATCTCCCTGTTTTCTGCCCGTCGGTGACAGAAAGTTCACAGTCACCACCCCGAGCTGCCACGTATCCATGCTCACCACGGGGACTGGCAACGCCTGCGACTTGAACCACAGCATGGGGTTTTCCTGTTAAAACTGCGAGATCTGGAGCAGCACAGGAGCAGGGCAGCGGCGTCCGGAGCAACCCTTCCCTTCCATCTCCACTCCTTCTGCTATTTTATGAGGGACAGCAGACTTTTCCTCCCCATCCCTATCTGCACAGCGAGAAGGAGGCATTTATCACTTGGGAGAGGCTCAGGGCAAGGGAGCAGCGATACAGAGCGAGGCAATACATGGAGTTTGCTGTTTTCTGGGAGGATGTGGATGCGAGCGGGTTGAGGGAATAACCCAGCACTGCAGAGGCGGCTGGGGCTGGATCTGTCCCATGAGAAGAAGTTGCAGGGGCTCAGTTCCCTCTGCCCAGCACAGCTGGTGGGGTATAAGGCAGGGCTGGGTGGCAGCACCAGGGCCATCCTCGCCACTCCCAGCCCACGCTGTGCCGGGTGTCAGGACCCACCCTGGGTGATTCACCGCCCTGCCACGCACACAGCCAAGGCGCTTCCCTCCATGCAGAGCACAGACACAGCTCCTCCTCAGCCTCTTCCTTCTGGATAATCCCTCCTTGCAATTCCCACGCCGCTGGGCTGGTGTGTGTGCGTGCATGGAGGGACAGGAGTGGGGTAAATCCAGGCGGACAGAGCGGGTCTCTCCTGCCTGGCTCGGCTCTCTGCAGCACAGCAAATCACGCCAGAGCCAGGCAGGTGAATTTGTAACGCCGTTGGATCCTCAAGTCCCCTCTTTCCTCTTCATTGTTTTGCACAGTTCTGCCCTGTCAAGTCTCAGCCATCACAGCGCAATGCCGGGCAGCCTCCGCCTTCCGTCAGGAGTCCTCAGGGCATCTCCTGAAGATCAGACCTAGTTAAAATCTCTAGTTCCTGTGCAAAGCCCCCCAGACCGTGACAGCAGCGCTCCGTTGCCTGGGGCGTTTAGGAGCGTGCATGTGTGAATGGACATTTCCAGCTCTGCATAGATGTGCTCTTCTGCCATTTCACGTCAGCATCAATCTGGCTATTAATGTGCCTGTTGTTGTGCCTCGTGCGTCTAAACGAGAGAGAAGGAGAGATTTCCAGCCCTCGCCATTCCGATATGGACGGCACTTCCTAGATCCGGTGCTGATTCAGAGGCTGACTGCATGGGAGGCACAAAATTGACTGTACTATGATCTAATTGTCTTTTATGGGTTTGGGGTGTCTCTGAGCACATGCTGTGCTGCATCTCTCACCAGGACCCCAGCATTCCACTTGCAGGGCTTCTTCCAGCCTCACGGAATTGGCCCTAACCCATCAAGGAGCCTCAGCCAAAGCTGCCTGGCCACGTCTGGCTTGGCACAGTCCCTGGCACACCATGACAACACCCCAACAAGCAGAGGCAGGCACAAAGCACCGAGGACAACCCTCCACGGAGGCAAATCTCCAGTGCAAGCACTGCTGAGGTAATGGCTGCCTGGCCAGGGAACCCAGCCCTGGGCTCCGGGAGGCAGTAAACATCTCCAGCACCACCTCCAATCAGGGATCTGCTGCTCCTGATCCCTCCTTATTTGCTTAACAGATAACCAGGTGCTGTAAAGCTCACCACGCACCTGCCTGGACCGTCCCATCCTCCCATCACACCCAGCCCTCCTTTGGCCACACACCAGCTAAACAAGCCCGGGCTCCATGCGCTGAGCAGGGCATGGCTGGGCATCAGCACATGGGAATGGCACAGGTGAGACAAAGCAGAGGTTACCTGGCAGGTCCTGGTGGCGAGAGAAACCCGGATCACCAGCACACACCGGCTGAGCAGCGTATGGGAGAAGCTGTTTCAGGCTCCTGTGTGTGCTGGGTACCACACCACGGCCACGCTCAGCAGCACACCAGAGCAGACATTTTCTCCATTCTCCCCTCTCCTGTCACCATCAGCCACGACCACGAGGCAGACACCAGTCCCTGGCAGCATGGCCAGTGTCCCCACCAGCACCATGGCCGGTGTCCCCACCAGCACCACCACACACTGCATGGAGGGATGGGCAGGTGACAGAGCCCCCAGTCGGGGCAGAGCAGGGCAGGGCAGGGCAGGGCAGGGCAGGGCAGGGCAGGGCAGGACACCTTCGCTCTGCCGGTGCCAGCGGCACCTTCTCTGTGCTCGGGCCCATGACAGCTGCAGAGCTCAGCGGCCTCTTTACACCCTGGAAACACACAAAGAGCCCGAAAGGCAAACACGGGGGAACAGCCGGGCACAGAGCTGCTGCCTTGCCGTGCCAGGGAGTTGTCCTCAACACTTGGCACAGCCGTGACTCTCCACCATGTTTTACCTGGATGGGCTCGCTGCAAGCAGGCAGATAAAATTCCAAGGCGGGATCGAGCCATTAGGCTGATGGGAGGAAGGCACAGCCAGCCTCACACCTTGCAGGCATGGGATATTCTCTAGCAGGTCCCAGGCATGCTCTAACAGGTGGCCTGGCTCGGCAGCCATGGCTCTTCACGCTGGCATCTCTCCCTCGCACGTTCCACCTCCCTCTGCCTTGGAGCCACGGTCCGGCAGCACACGGGCAAGGATTCTCTTGGCTTGTCTTTCTTTCACACTGGGAGCAAAACCACCCAGTGAGACTGAAAATCCCAGTGGGACCCAACGGCACCGGGGAGCACCGCGGGCTTGCCAAAATGGTGCTTCATCCTAATCCACACATGGCTTTTTCAAGAGGCTGCTCTTTCACGCTGCTTATTCACATCCACGCAAACCACCTGTCACTTTCCCTCCCACAGAAATATCCCTGCAAGATCCGAGTTCCACCACATGGACTCCAAACCCCGTCTCTTCGGAAGCATTAATTACACACCCTGAGAGACACGCTCTTCCCTTCCTCCATACGCCTTGCCGGGGTAAGGCGCTTGGCTGTTTACGCACGGTGTTACTACAATATTGAACGACAGGAGCCACAGCGCTGCCAAGGGCTGCGAGAGGAGGGACCCCCCCCGCTCCCCGCGATCCCTCCTCTCTCCGGGATCCCCCCGCTCTGCAGAGCCCCGCCAGCCTGGGGAGCGCTGGGCGTGAACCAGGTCCACCCACGGTGGTCTCGGGTGGGGTCCACCGGGGCATCCCCACCAGCACGGGAGGGGGGCTGGTAACCAGGCAACGGCGGGATGAGGGGAAACCGCGGTACCCGGCGTTGCCATGGCAGCCGCCGGGGCCGGGATGCGGGCGGGTCGGGGCCGCGGGGCGATGCTCCGGGGCAGCGGGGCG
>VWZG01003753.1:177581-225125 GCA_013396735.1 Grallaria varia
GGCGGGGGCGCGGCCAGCACGGCCCGGCCCTCGGCGGCTCCCGCGTCCCCCCGCAGGAGGGGCGCACGGGGATGCTCGGGGGGCACGGAGCATCTCCGCTCCCAGCACGGGCTGGGGGAGCTGCGTGTTCAGCCCGCAGAAGAGAAGGCTCCGGGGAGAACTTTGAGACCCTTCCAGTGCCTAAAGGGGCTCCAAGAGAGCTGGAGAGGGAGTTTGGAAAGGGGCGTGGAGTGATGGGGCAAAGGGGAATGGCTTCCCACTGCCAGGGCAGGGTTAGATTAGGTATTAGGAAGACATTTTAGCCTGTGAGGGTGGGCAGGCCCTGGCACGGGTTGCCCACAGAACCTGTGGCTGCCCCAGGATCCCTGGAAGTGTCCAAGGCCAGGTTGGACGGGGCTTGGAGCAACCTGGGCTGGTGGAAGGTGTCCCTGCCCATGGCAGCAGGGTTGGAATGAGATGAGCTTTAAGATCCCTTCCACCCCAACCCATTCTGTGATTCTACGGTTCCACAAAAGTCGTGGTGTGTGGGGGTGCAGCTGTGGAGGGGAAACACGTGGCTTTGAAACATCCCTTCCCACACTGGAGAGCAGGGGTGGGCTCTGCCCCTGCTGTGGAGGGAGCAGGGAAAGCAGCGGGCAGGGAACAGACTGCTGGAGCTCCTCTGGGGCCAACAGGAAATACCCACGGCTGAGTTGGCAAACACGGAGCAGAAGCTTTTGGGTCTTGCTGCCTCCCGAGGACGGGAAGGCAGAGCTGGGAGAGGGACTGCCACGCTGCCTGGCCAGGTGGCCCAGTTCACAGGACTTCAGTCACGTCACCCAGCCACATCTCAGGGTGGGCAGCAGGGGCGCTTCCAGCCTGGCCTGGCTCACTTATTTGGTGGGTTTTGCACCTGGTTTGGTTTCAGGCACACTCAGGACCTGCTGCCTCCACTGGATCCAGCAACATTGAGCACCTGCAGAAAAACAGACCCCTTGGGTCAGGAACCAGCACACACTTCAAGGCAGCCACAGCTGCCTGTCAGGAGAAGGGCTGGACAGACGGCTGCTGTGAATGCCCTGTCACAGAGTTCTGTAGCAAGCGACCAGTTTATTCCCATCAGACAGCTGGGAATGTGGGGAGGAGCAAGACTGGGAGGGAGATACGTGTTTAATATAGGATGTGAAATGGGAAGAGGGTGCTGGGGGCACTGCCAGGCACTACCCAAGTGACCCAGGAGCTGTGGGCACCGCTCCCTTCCAGGCCAGACTGGCACACCCACGTCTGCCCGGCTCCTGCTGCTGCCCTGGAGAGACATTTCTTCTCGAAAAAACACCTCAGCAATGCTGTCACCACTGGGCTATCTCTTCCCATAATAACTCAAATGCATCTTAGATAGAAATCAGGCAGTGACGGCACACAGACTATTCTACAGCCCTTTCCCGGGTTCCAGTAAAGCATAAAACTGAAAATAAACCAGCACTGGCATTTCAAGGCAATTATTCGAAGGGTCAAGAGATACAGACCAACACTGAGGAGCTGGACAACATCAAGTCTCTTTAATGCATAGGGATAACAGGATAAGGCTGTCAGTTACCCTGCAAAGAGGGAAGCTGGGATCAGGCTATTATAATCGAATTTTGGGCTTCTCTGGCCTTATCTGCCTCTCAGCTGTCATTATCCATGGCACACAGTAAAATAGTCAGGTGTGACAGTGCCCTGGGGACTGCAGCAAGCATGGGGGGGTCTCTGCAGAGCTCTCAACACAGATCCCCCATGCAGCAGCAGCCAGGACACAGGGCTGGATGCAGCTGGATGTGTTCTGTGCTCTCTGTCCCTTGGTTCATCATTTGCAAATTTCCAAAGCACTGCCCAAAGGGATTAGAATGGGAAAAATTGACAGTGTAGATATTTTTTTTTCCTCTCTACAAACTCTGGTGAAATAGAGACCCCCAATGCGAAGGTGGGAAGGGTCTGCTGTGCTACTTCCATTGGAGAAAAGCAGCTCTGTTAGTCAGTAGTGGGAAACATCTGCTTCCCAGGGCCTTGCTGCTGGGGAGACTCTACTGAGCTCCAGCTTCTTTTCTGGGCAAACTGGGCCAAAAGCGATGTGGAGGCCAGGCAGGAGATGCTGATTTATGCTAACGAAGGGGCTGGTCTGATCTCCTCAGCTATTTGAGTTAACAGCACTGCCAGTAGCTTCAGCAGGGCATGATTTCATCTGAGCGTGTGTCCCTTACCCTGGAGCAGGCATCTGCTCCGTGTGCTGGGAGCAGGGATGGACCAACTTGCACTCCAGAGCTTTCTCATCCAATTTTGAGGTCTCTCTCTGTAATGCCAAGCTTGCAAACTGCCTGTTGGGTGGTGTTGTAGTCCTCAGACTGCTCAGGGACGCAGCAGAACTGAGCAGTGACAAAAGCTGTGTGTAGCTGTGAGGCTGCGTGATCCCCAATAACATCATTTTCCATCAGACCCACGTCATTCCCAGAGCCCAGAATCCCTCCAGGAGGGAGGATCAAGCAGTGGCTGCACCGAAGCTCCTGCATTCCCCTGTCAAGCACAGCCAGCGCTGGTATTGCACAAGATGAAGTCCAGCAACTCCGTGCCAAGTGATGATGTTACTGACCGTGGAAGGGAACCAATCCCAAACTAGAGGAAAGACATTTTTGTAGGGAAACATCATCGCTAAAACCCTATAAACAAATCTGTTTTGACACAGCTGAACAAAGAGCTATAAAAGGAGAGTTCGGGAAAGGCACCACTAATGGGCGGTAATTCACGTGGTGCCCGCCAGACTGTGTTTTTGTAACTTATATCCCCTGGGAACACTGGCCTATGATTTCCAAAGCATGGAGGAACATGGGAACAGCCCAGCCAGATGTGGGGCCATACTCAGCACCCCTTGTCTCGGAAGATGCTCCAGAGCAGGATATATTGAGCAAGAACAGGAGCTTTACAAGAGCCACAGGTGATGGCTGGGGCTGTCCCAGGAGGCTCCTCAGGGCTGGGCTGACACCCACCACATCTGTGCTCCCCCTGGGTATGGACAGTGCTCCAGGAGTGGAGGCAAAGCAGTGTCCAAGGCTCCATCTACACAGCATTGGGGAACAGCCCAGACAGCCATGGCCAGGCGGCTTCACGGGAGAACTAATCACTTCTAATCTGCTTAGGAAACTTCAGCCCTTGGGAAAACATAGCATACCTTCCCCTGGGCCTGGGAGGACACACCACTGGATGGCAGGTTTAAAAAAAAACCAGATAAAATTTGTATTAAGGCCCGAAAGCATTTCTCTGCTGTGAGACACTGTTTAAGAAGAGAATAACCCCTGTGGGGATGAAATCCACAGCAGAGGAGCAGGTCCCAAACATGGTGAAATGGAGTTACCATTGCTGTTCCCAGGAACACAGCTCCAGCAAGATCAGCTCTTAGTGGGTTCCAGTTTTTATGTTATTCCTTCTCGAAAGATCAATTTCTCCTCTAATAATAATAATAATAATAATAATAATGATGATAAAATTGAGGTGCTGCTCCTTGGGGCACATTGCGGCTTAGCAGCAGAAACCCCCAGATCCCAGAGAGCCTCTGGACAAACACAATCTGGGTCTGTGACTAAAAACCCATTGAATTCCCAGTTTGACCAGACAGACATAAAATGGGGAAGGTACGTGGGGCCACTGTTCTTACTCAAGATCAGCCGCTTCTGGTCATGGAAAAATCTGTTATTGTCATCACTGCACGTGCAGGGTGGTCTTTGTAACATGTCCAGCCTCTGTGTGCAGGGAGCAAGAACCCCCCACTCCTCCCTGGAATTCAGCAGGTTTGCCCAGGCCCTTTTCACATGTTATAAAGTGAAAACAGTCCCCTGGGCTCTGCACACCCTGCTCTTCACGGGTGGCTCCTGCATCCGTGGGAGGTTTCTGGGCTGCTGCTCTAGAAAAGGATTTGAGGTCAGGCTGACTCAATGCTCCCCAAAAGGCAGTGACTTGCACTGATTTAGTTCAGGTCTGGGGCAGCTGCCCAGCACTGCTCCAAATCCACCAATAAATCAAACCCAGGACTTCACTCACCCCTCCCTGTCAGCAGGCAGGTGGCAGCCCAAGTCCCAGGGAGAGGCAGGTGCTTTCTGCACACCTAGAGCCAGACTAGACCAGCTCTCCCAAACTTCAGACCCAAACCACTGCTCTCTGCCTGCCCACTGCCTTTCCCATGGGAAGTAGTCAGTGCTGGGAACCCAGAGGATGCTCCCAGGAGCTGAGGGATCTGAGGCACCCCTTCCTCCCAGCCATGAGCAGTAACACGGAGGATGAAGGGCAGGAAGGGCCACTCCATCTCATGTACCTACAGTAATAGTGACAACCAGGCAGCACTTCGGGAATGGATGGGCACTGGGGGGCGTAATCCCCCCAGACCTTCATCTGAGGGCTGCACAGGGGCTCACACTGCAACACCCCACTGCTCACTGCACACCAGACCCACGGGCCCACTGCCACGTGTATGGCCTCGCTGCCAGGGCCCAAAGAGCTGTGATGACAGGGCAGCCCTGTGGCATCACAGCAGGGTCCCCACCAGGGCCATGCCCAGGGTGGGCAGAGCTCTGCCCACCCCCCAAAGACCCCTTGGTCCTTTTGGCACTGAGACTCACCGTTTCCTCTCCAGTCCGTTCAAAAAAGCCATCTCCAGGTGGAATGCTGCTAAAACATTTATTAGAAGAGTGCAGGGTGGCCAGGCAATCCAGGACCCTTCAGCAGCTGAACACGTGGCTGTGGAGAGGAGTAGCAGCCAGGCTCTGCTCACCATGGGGACCTCCCATGGCACCTCCTGTGCCCCCAGCATCCACAAGGACACATGGGCACTTGTTTCCTGGAGGGAAATGTGTCCCTGCTCCGGCGTGGCCAGGCAGGTGAGGCTGGCCGTGCCATCCCTGCGTGCCAGGCAGCCGGAGGGAGGTTGGAGGCAGCAATCCAGTGTGGCCACTGAGCTCCCAGCAGGGCCGTCCAGGGCTGGCTGATGCTGGGCACTGCCCGGGAGGCTGGCTGATGATGGGCACTGCCCGGGAGGCTGGCTGATGCTGGGCACTGCCTGGGTGGCTGGCTGACACTGGGCACTACCCGGGAGGCTGGCTGATGCTGGGCACTGCCCGGGAGGCTGGCTGATGCTGGGCACTGCCCGGGAGGCTGGCTGATGCTGGGCACTGCCTGGGAGGCTGGCTGATGCTGGGCACTGCCTGGGAGGCTGGCTGATGCTGGGCACTGCCTGGGTGGCTGGCTGACACTGGGCACTGCCCGGGAGGCTGGCTGATGCTGGGCACTGCCCGGGAGGCTGGCTGATGCTGGGCACTGCCTGGGAGGCTGGCTGATGCTGGGCACTGCCTGGGAGGCTGGCTGCTCTGCATCACACTCCAGCGTGGCCTTTGGGTGCTGCTGGCTTCTGTCACAGGTCCCACAGCTACCCCCGCAGCTCAGACCTGCCCCACGCTGCTGCCAAAGCCTCCCCGGGGCAGGGTGGGCACCCAGGAGGCTGCAGACCCGGAGGGGAGTGCAGGCTCAGACCAGTTCCACAGCACAGAAAAATAAACCCACAGGTATTTCTCTCATGGGGAGGAACACCATGGAAAAGGCACTTCCTAAATCTATCTGCAAACACGAGAGCAGCGGCCGCTCCTCCCGGAGGGTGGAATAACTGCACCTCGGGGCTCCCCTCCGTGAGAAAGCCGTGAGTGTGGCCTCGGAGGTGTGGGCAGTGTGGGCACAGCCACCCCATCCCACCCCCAGGGTGGCACAGCTGGGATCTGGCACAGGGAGCGTTCCCTCGACGTGGGCACCCCACTTCCATTGACAGGCACCAGTCACAGCCCCTGAGGGTGCCACAGTCCTTCCAGGAAGCACTCGTGACACCCCGTCCAGACAGGTCTATTTACAGGAGAAGAACCCCAGACATGGGGTGAAGAGGTGCCCCCCAGCCAGCATGACCAGCTGCCAGCACGGGCTGTGTGCCCCTGGGGCTGGCTGGGTGCTGTGCCCAGCTGCCACCAGGTCACCCCCCGGCCCCAGGTCACCCCTGGCACCAGGTGAGGGCAGAGTCACTTCACTGGTGCTGTGTTTTCAGAGTTCGGGGGCAGCAACAGGTCCTTGGCTGCACAGACAGTCCAGAGGGAGGTGTGGCGTTGGCTGGCAGCGTTGTGCCCTGGCAGCAGCCCAGGGCAGTGGGCTGTGCCAGCTGGAAAGGCACAGCCCAGGCAAGTGTCCATCCTGCTCTTAGTCGTTCTCGCTCTGCAAGGGAGAGAAGGGAGAGCCAGGGTGAGGTGCCAGGGGCTGGGCTGGGCTGGGCTGGGGGGCACAGCCCCTCTCCATGCACCCAGGGCCTTGCTGCCAAAGCACAGCCCTGCCACCTCACCTCCATTTTGCTGTATATCCAGCTGAGGAGCTTTGTCACGCGTGTGTAAACCCCAGGCTTGTTCTTCTGGCCACATCCTGTTCCCCAGCTCGTCACCCCGGCCACATACCAGCGGCCATTGTCCTCGCAGACCAGGGGCCCTCCGCTGTCACCCTGGCTCAGAGGGGCAGAGCCGTGAGGAGGGGACACAGGAGATGCCCCTCTGTGAGGCACCCAAAAGCGGGCAGCCCTCTCCTGGCACGCCACGTGCCCCCAGCTCACCTGACAGGCATCTTTGCCTCCCTGCAGGTACCCGGCGCACATCATCCGCGGGGTCAGGTAGCCCTCGTACACCTTGTCGCTGTTGCAGATCTTGTAGTCGATGAGCTTCACCTCGGCCTCCCGCAGCTTGGGGGACGTGTTATCTGCAAGGCAGGAAGAGCTGTGGGGCAGGAGGGGCCTCATCCTCCCACCAGCCCCCGAGGGGCAGCAGCGAGGGGAGGAAGCCGGTGTTTCTCATGGGTCCTATTTCTGCAAAGCCTCACAAGCTGGGAGGGCAACCCCTGAGAGTTCTCCCTGTGGGAATGGTCCTGGAGTACCACAGCAGAGATGCCTGCGGAGAGCCGGTGTGCTCCCTCACCTTCATTCTCCCTGGTCTTCCCAAAGCCCGTGATGAAGCAGGACCTGCCGGTCTGGAATCGCTGGCCATACATGGGCAGGCAGGCTGGGCGAACCTGGGCTGGAGGGACACATGATGACAGCCGGGTGAGGAGGGAGGCATGAGTCACCCCAGAGCCAAAGAGCCACCCCTAGTCACGAGTCCTGCAGCAGGGAGGAGCTTGGGGGGCTGGAAAGGCCACCCTCACTGCCCACCCCAGCAGGGTCTCTCCAGCAACAGCAATGCTGGTGGCACAGCTGAGCCCATGGCCATGGGACAGGCCAGGGAAAGCAAGGTGGCCACAGCAGAGTCGGATGCTCCAGCTGGCAGCAGCACCACCCACCCCAGAGTATGGCTGCAAGGGGACCTGAGCTGCCTTTTCCTCCTGCTCGTCCTCAGTCCTCTGTCCAGGTAAGCTGCAAGGCCTCACCTGAGAGTGTCAGTGGCCTGGAGAGCTTCATGAGAGCGATGTCGTAGTCATCGTGGTCATCACTGTAGTTGGAGTTGATGATGACCTGGGAGACAGGGATGCCCTCCATGGGCTGCTTCAGGTCCGACACCCCACCGTACACCTTCCAGTCGTCCAGGATCTTCATGCTGTTCCTGGCGGGGCGAGATGGGGTGGGAAGGGGTGAGACCTGGGGTGTGGGGCTGGGCTGAGTGCCCCTGGGCTGGCAGCAGCACTCACATGAAGAAGCAGTGGGCGGCGGTGAGGACCCACTGCGCGTCGATGATGGTGCCGCCGCAGATGTGGATCGGCCCATACTGCACGCTGACCTGCCACGGCCATTTGTTCACTGACGTCTCCTTTCCCCCGATGATCCGGCCAGAAATCCTTTGCCCACAGGCTGGAAGGGAGAGCAGGGCTGAGAGGAGGGCTCGGGGTGGGGGGACACACACACAACACCCCCACCACCTGCAGGCACCACCCGTAGGGGCAGTGGGGACCAGGGAATGCAATCTTTGTAGTTCTTTATCACCCAGAAAGTGTGCTGGAAAATGCCCCGTTTGCCCAGCCCTGTGCAGAGAAGGGGGGAAGGCACTCGCAAGGCTTTGAAAAGGCTCCCTGCCCACCCTCGGCCGTGTGCCAGCCAGCCCCTTACTTGTGCATCGGAGGGAGACGTACTTTCCCGTGAGACACTGTGAGCTGCAGGAGAGAGGAGGGAGATGCAGCCTCAGCCCCGTTCCTGCGGCACCAGGACGGGGCAAGGCAGGAGGTGACACTGCCTGGTACCTGTTGAGGCTCTGCTGGATGGTCTCTCGCTCGTCAGTCACCGTGAGGCTCTTGCCAGAGACATGCAGGGGGATGTATTCAGTCTGTGATGCACTGGGAGGGGAGAGAAGAGGCCGTGAGGGTCCCTGTGGCCAGGCACTGACTGTCTGCTGCCTGCCTTATGCCCAGAGCAGCCCTGGACATGCCACCTTCCAGTGGAAAACCACAGTGCTGACAGAAAGAGCACAGCAAACATTGCACCCAGACAGGGCAGGGGGCCGGAGCTGGGGGCCGGCAGGGCCCCGGGGCCCAAGCAGAACAACCCATCCTCAGGAATTACTTCTGAAATCCCAGCTGGCGGCAGGTCTTTCTGGAGAAGGACTCGTCCCAGGCGCTGCTGCACACTGGTAACCACTGGTTCTCGGCGCTGGAGTAGATGTGGAGCAAGGACTCCTCGGAGGTGAAGCGCACTGTGGGATGGAGCTGGGGGGTCAGGGATGCCCAGCACGCCAGGGCTGCCCCCGCTCCCTCTGCCCCAGCTCCCGGTGCCTCACCACAGCCCAGCTCGTCGCTCCGCTGGGAGCAGTCGACGACGCCGTCGCAGCGCACGGCGCTGTCCTTGCAGCTCTCGGCGGGCTCCTTGTACACGATGCCCGTCTGCGACCGCCAGAACATAACTGGAAGTGAGCAAATGCCACAGTGAGGCCCGGGCTGGCCGTGGGTGAGGGACTGTGACCCACCTGGATGGGCATCCAGAGGTGTTCCAGGCACAGGGGTGCTCCCAAACACCAGTCATGACCACAGGGTGTGCTTGAGCTGAGAGCGTGAAGCTGCTGCACACAGGGCTGGGGGAGGACCGGCCACCCTGCGCACCCCGCCTTGTGCTGCCCAGTTCCTTCAAGCCCCTCTCCCTTCACCCACAGAAAGATGCATTCTGCCTGTGAGTGCTTCAAGCCCACCAGCTGCAGAATGGCAGCTGGATGTTACCAGGATTAAAGCGATTCCCCGGTGTCTTTGCCTCTTCTGCCTACAGACCACAATTTGTTTGGCAGATCCTGCTCCAGGGAGGGCATCTGTGGGTGCTGCTGGGGGTGCCCCGTGGCCCATCAAAGCCAGCCCAGCAGAAGGAAAGCACATTGCAGCCCCAAGCCCCGCAGATACCACTGTCAGCCCAGGCAGCAGATCTCCTTTCCCGGACTCCTGTCTCTCCACCAGATGTCAGGAACACTCAGGGAATGGGAAGAGCACAATGCTGCCTCTGGGTCCAGGAGTTTCCCTCTGGCACTTCCCAGCATAGGTATTTCCAGTCCCTGCTGACCCCCAGCCCCTCTGGGATCCCCTCCAGGAGCTCTGAGCCACCCTGGGCTGGGCCCTCACTCACACAGCAGGATGAGGGCGATGAGCAGCACGATGAGGATGGAGACACAGAAGATGAGTGCAAGGCGCCGCTGGCTCATGCAGGGAGCTCTGAACATGGAGGATCCTGGCAGCAGGGCAGAGGCAGGGTCAGGGGGAGCAGCTGCCTCCCCAGGGCACCCACACCCTGCGACCCACCGGCTCCCCAGGGAACCCTCGAGATGTGGAAAAGCAGGGCCATGCACACCCCGCACTGAGCCATGGTCATGGTCCTCCTCCCTTGCCCCTGGCGCCCCTCACACCCCCAGGGAAACACCAGCCTGTGGCCAGGGCTTGTGCCAGCGGTGGGCACAGGCACCCATCCTCGCCTCCCTCCATTCCTCCCCAGCCTGGGTGGGCCAGGGGCCAGGGCAGGCAGAGACCACCCCGGGTACCAGCCTTACGTGTGCTCTCACAGGCCGTGCAGGGGGTCGGGGCCGGGCTGGACTCAGGGCTGTAGGGTTTGAAGCTGATGCCCAGCACGTTCTCTCGAGGCTGCGGAGGTCGGGCGCCGAAGATGCTGCTGACCGTGGAGGCATGGAGGCTGGGAGGGACACTGCCGGCTGATGCAGTGGTCTGGGAGCAGAGGATGCTGTTACTGGCAGTGACTGGTGCCCACTGGAGGGTCCCCCAGCTGCCAGCCTGCCAGCTGTGAAGGCAGGGGCAACGCAGAGCTGAGCCCCCTGGCACCACACCGACCCCCCCGGCACAGCCAGCTGCGGCTGCTGGTGGCTATTCCTCACAGCACCAGGAACCTCCTGGAGAGTCACCACTCTGGTGCCCCTCTCTGCACCAGAACTGAGCTGTATCCCAGGTAGGGTGGCCCAAAACCTTGTTGTCATGGAGCTTTTCCCCTTCAGGTGGGTGAATTCCCCAGACCCATCGCTGTGATTGGAGCAATCAGATGGGTATTTGGCATCAGGTCAGTCACGCCGTGGCCCAGTTCCACGGGGCTAGTGCCCCAATTTATGCATCTATCCTTAATTAGCCATTTGAAAAATACAGTGTAATTTCCAGCTGTTATTTAGTAATACTTAATAATCGGTGTTTTCCAAGCCCTGAAACGTCCTGCACCCTGGAATGCTGCTCTGCAGTTGTGTCACTCCTAATCCATGAATTTGCCAAAGAATATGTCTCTGTTTCCTTTCCTCAAGATATGCTCTTCCAAGTGCTCCATCAGCTGCAGAAGCCAGGTCCTCTCATTTGCTTTCAGAGAGGACCTGCGTACAAATCCCAAAATAAATACTCTGCCTCTTGCAAAATCTCTGTAGGGTGGATGGGGCTTGGAGCAATCTGCTCTCATGGAAGATATCCCTGCCCATGGTACTGGATGAGCTTTATGTCCCTTTCAACCCAAACCATTACAGGATTCTGTAATGCTGCTGATGTCCCACAGAAGGGGCACTCAGGAGAAGCAGAGCCATCACTCCCCAGGGATCACTCACCAGCCAGAGGTGGGCTCTAATACATCCTTCTGGAAGCCTGGCTCTGATTTTTGGCCCTGCAGCTGCTAGAGATTACCTTTCCCCAGGACCAGAAAACGTCATTTTCCCTGTCAAGCCATCAAGCAGCAGCACCCAGGCTGGATCATGGCTCTGGGACAGGCAGAGGATGGAACACAGGCAGAGGATGGAACACAGGTGGTAGATGGAACACAGGCAGAGGATGGAACACGGGGAGAGGGTGGAACACAGGTGGTGGGGGGAACACAGGTGGTGGATGGAACACAGGCAGAGGATGCAACACAGGCAGAGGATGCAACACAGGCAGAGGATGGAACACAGGCAGAGCAGGAGCAGTGGTGGGAGCCATCATCATCCTTTCCAGCTGGATTTTCTCTCCCCTCGTGTTTCCTGCCTCCTGGACTCAGGAGCCCTAATGGGCAGGTGGTGAGGCTGCTCAGGCTCATGCTTTGTAAATATGGCTGTGCCCTTGCTTGCAATGCAGTGGTGTAACTTCCTGGGCATTACTTGTGAGTCACCCACCCGGCGTGGCCACGCGTTCCACGCTGGGTCAGCCCCCAGCTGCACACCTGGGGCACACACCCCACTCCTGCACCGTGCCCCAGGAGCTCCTCACCCATGGAGCTGGCGGGCACAGCACCCCAGGCTCCGGGGAGGCTGCCTGGCCACCCGCCCTGGCCAGCAGCGGGGTGTGCAGGGCCAGCCCCCGGCACTGACCTCCTCCCCCTGCCCGCGGGGCCCTTGGCACAGGCAGCACCAACATCTCCTGGCCGTGGGGAGCCACCTCCCCACTGGTGTCAAGCTCCCTGGTGCATGAGAAGGAGCAGAGGCACTTTCTGTTTCACAGCATCACCCTGCTCTCAGCCCTTCCCCTCCTCACGGCGAGAGCAAGCCTGGATCTGCTCAGCCTGCAGGCTGAGGTTTCCCTGCACCTGGATTTCTCAGCAGCCGTGCCACAGCCTTGCCTTCTCCCAGAGGTGCTGGAGAGCCCAAGAGAGCCCCTTGGTGTGCTCCGTGGTGCTGGGAGGGCTGGGGAGTGCCCCCCAATGCCCTTCCCTGATGAGTCTGAGCAGTCCCACAGATGGGATTGAAGTTCTCACATGCCAACATCGTGGGGCACCCCTGGGTGCCCTCAGTGCCCACTGTCAGACAGTGAACACAGTCGGTGAGAGCCAGAGCTGTGGCAGGTCCTGAACTGCTGATTTGCAGAAACAAAGCAATGTGTAGATGCCAGGAACCCTTCCTGGGAAAAGAACTTCTCCTGTCTGTGTATAAAGGAAGGGGTTTTTTAAATATCCTTTTACAATGGCATTTGTGTGCTATCTCCACACATCTGATATTTCACGTCTCACCCTGCAGCAAGCATAACCCTTCGCTTGCCAGACCAGCAGAATTACAATGCTCCAAAGGACAAACCTCTCTATCACACTAGAAAACACAGCCCAGCTCCCCCAGGGAGCCAGTGATGCTGGGTGCTACAGCACTTCCACCTCCAGTGTGCAAACAGATCAAATTAGCACACCACAACTCTATAGGTCAAACTGCTCTGAACGCTCCTCAGCAGGAAGCAGGTGCCCTTTTACATCCAAGTGAACTTTCAGCTACTTATTTCCTCAAAAGTCTAAAGTCCAATTTATTTTGTGGGCCTATCAGAGAAGCTAACAAAGCTTTTGCCACGGGCTCCAGGTAACCAAGCATACTTGTGAGGGCACTGCAGCAGAGAAAAGAGCAGCGGTTTTACCAGGTTGTTTCTGTTAAAAAGAGTGCATAACCCCGGTGAGTGACAGCTCCTGCCCACAAAACCTTTACTCATCCTTTGCTGGCTTTTGAGTAAAAGTCAGAGGCAGTGCCGAGGCTGTATCTCACACGTGGCTGTGGTTTGAGGCCTTTCCCTGACGCCCTCTCTGCAAACGTTCCATCAGCCCTGAAAATGATGTGTGCTGAAGGCAGGTGCAGGGAGGGGGAGCACAGCCAGCCCCTGCCTGTGGCAGGGATGGATTTCAGAGAGCAGTGAGGAGGGGTTTTGGGGACACACAGGGACTCCTGGCCAGCTCTGCTCACCTCGCGTTGGGGAACGAGTGGACGGTACCTGTCTGCAACACGAGCCCCTTGTAAAGCTGTCTGGAGTGTAAACATCACCTCACTCCTCCCTGCTCTGAGGCTCTGAGCAGAGCTGGGCAAAGCACTTGAACCACAGACAGCAGCACTGAGCTGCCCATCCCTGTGCACTGTGAGCTGCCGATGCCCTCTGCACAGTGAGATGCCCATCCCTCTGCACTGTGAGATGCCCATCCCTGTGCACTGTGAGCTGCCCATGCCCTCTGCACTATGAGATGCCCATCCCTCTGCACAGTGAGATGCCCATCCCTGTGCACTGTGAGCTGCCCATGCCCTCTGCACTGTGAGATGCCCATCCCTGTGCACTGTGAGATGCCCATCCCTTGTGCACAGTGAGATGCCCATCCCTGTGCACTGTGAGATGCCCATCCCTTGTGCACAGTGAGATGCCCATCCCTGTGCACTGTGAGATGCCCATCCCTTGTGCACAGTGAGATGCCCATGCCCTCTGCACAGTGAGATGCCCATCCCTGTGCACTGTGAGATGCCCATCCCTTGTGCACAGTGAGATGCCCATCCCTGTGCACTGTGAGATGCCCACCCCTCTGCACAGTGAGATGCCCATCCCTGTGCACTGTGAGATGCCCATCCCTTGTGCACAGTGAGATGCCCATCCCTGTGCACTGTGAGATGCCCATCCCTTGTGCACAGTGAGATGCCCATCCCTGTGCACTGTGAGATGCCCATCCCTTGTGCACAGTGAGATGCCCATCCCTGTGCACTGTGAGATGCCCATCCCTTGTGCACAGTGAGATGCCCATGCCCTCTGCACAGTGAGATGCCCATCCCTGTGCACTGTGAGATGCCCATCCCTTGTGCACAGTGAGATGCCCATCCCTGTGCACTGTGAGATGCCCATCCCTTGTGCACAGTGAGATGCCCATCCCTGTGCACTGTGAGATGCCCATCCCTTGTGCACAGTGAGATGCCCATGCCCTCTGCACAGTGAGATGCCCATCCCTGTGCACTGTGAGATGCCCATCCCTTGTGCACAGTGAGATGCCCATCCCTGTGCACTGTGAGATGCCCATCCCTTGTGCACAGTGAGATGCCCATGCCCTCTGCACAGTGAGATGCCCATCCCTGTGCACTGTGAGCTGCCCATGCCCTCTGCACTATGAGATGCCCATCCCTCTGCACAGTGAGATGCCCATCCCTGTGCACTGTGAGATGCCCATCCCCTCTGCACTGTGAGATGCCCATCCCCTCTGCACTGTGAGATGCCCATCCCTTGTGCACAGTGAGATGTCCATTCCCTGTGCACTGTGAGATGCCCATCCCCTGTGCACTGTGAGATGCCCATCCCTGTGCACTGTGAGATGCCCATGCCCTGTGCAGTGTGAGATGCCCATCCCCTGTGCAGTGTGAGCTGCACATCCCCTCTGCATTGTGAGATGCCACGTGAATTGACCTGTCATGTGCACTGACCTGCAGCTCAGCTCCCTGCTGCAGAGGGAAGGCCCCCAAATCCATGGCAACAGGGGACAATCACCAGGGGAAAGGTGATCCGGGCTGGGCTGGAGGCTCAGGATCCATGGACGATGGGGAGGGAAGCAGGGAACCCAGCCAGCAGTCACCTGCAGTTTCGGAGTGGGAGGCAGAGTGGAAGCCAGGTAACACCTGGGTGTTGCAACCAGACCCGGCCGTGCTTCGGAGGAGTAGAAGGACACGGCAGCTACTCAAAATCCAGAGCATCAAGAGGGGAGGGAGGCAGCATGCCTTAAATAAACTGGAAGGAGCTGCCTCAGTAGGTGATCAGCTCCCCCAGCTGAGCTCGGCTCTCTGCCCTCACCATCAGTGTCCGGGCAGGGAACTGGCTCCTTCACCTGGTTGTGAAGCACCGATTGTCTGGGCAGATCAGCCAAGCCAGCACACAATGGAGACATTGTCCTCGCGGGGGACAGAGAGCTCCAGAGCCTGTGAGAACCCCTGATCCCTGCCGTGACACCGTCCTGCTCGAGTGCCACCGCTGAGCAGGGGACAGACCCCAGCCCCAGCACGGGGCAGGGGCTGCATGGGGATGCTGCCGAGCCCCTGATGCTGTAAAGGGGCAGCACACAGGGAAGTGAAACCCCAAAGCACGCCAGGGCCATTTTGCAAGTGCGGGTGACAAGCCACGTCAATTAAGTCAGCCTGATGTGGCCGGGGACAAGTTGCCCTGTGTAAGCAGCCCTTTGGACAGAGATCCGAAACTGTTCCAGGGGGTGAGTAATGGCTGTTCACCCCATTCCATTGATGAGATTTATCCTTTATAATTGATAATTGATATGGATGGGCAAACCGAGGCACGGAAATGCAAAGTGATTCTCCCGCAGTTGCAGAGCCAAGGGTGGCTCCTGGCACTCCTGATGGCCTGTAAATCCAAGTGACAAAGCCAAGGTGGCCCAGTGGGGATGTCCAACATTGGGCAATTGTCTCTCTAAGTAGGCACTCCAGTTTCTGCCCTGCTGTCACCAAGATGCAGTGATGCCACTTGTGTTGGGGCTGCCCAGAGCTGGGACCACGCTGCAGAGCAGTGCTGGGGTCAGGCTGCGCCTCGGATCCAGTGCTAGCCCCCTCTGCCCCTGCCCCTGGCTGGCACTGCCAAGGGGCAGGAAGGGGATGGTGTTACAGCTGGCCCTGCCTCCCCCTGAGCCCCTTCCACCCCGACACTGCCGGCTTTGCACGTTCCCGACGTCGCTGGCACAGCCGGCAGCGCTCGGCACGGTAATTACCCCCGGCCTCGCCCGGTGCCCAGCCGGGATGGATGTTTTCCTCATGACAGGATGCTCAGCGAAGTCCCACATCCTAGGCTGAGCAGGTCCCAGTCAAGCCAGCCCAAAAACTGCATGGAGAGCAGGGGAAGTGGAGCAGCAGGGCAGAGCCCACCACTGCCAACGTGCTGGGGAAAAGTGCCGGGGGGCTCAGGAACGTGTAGTTCCTGTGGGTGCCGAGCGGCACCAGATCCCACTGACAGCACCAACTGGTCCCCCTGGTTCACAACTCCACTTCAACATGGCCAAGAAGGGTGCTGGGGGCCTCGACACCTCCTCTGTGAGCATAGGGGTGCTGTTGACTCTCCTCCTCCCTCCATGTGCCCAGGGGTGCTGGAGGCAGCAGCACCCCAGGCAGCTCATCCTGGCTCCTTCTCCCCACTGGCTGCTGCGAAGGCAACACCCCGGAGAGCAGGGAGGAGAGACTGAGCACTCCACCAAACCCCGGGGAGAGCAGGTCTGTCCAGCCCCGGAGCACCCCCGTACCCCCAGGCGGATCAGAGCCGGAGAGCTGCCCGCACCTTACCGGAGAGGTTTTGCCGTCCATGGGCCGCCGCGGGCTGGGCTGGGATCACAGCTCCGGCACGGCCATCCTGCGCAGCGCGGTGCCGAGCAGAGCCAGGTCCCGGGGACGGAGCACAATCTGTTTGGAGAGCGGGCTGTACGTCAGTGCCAGCGCCAGGCACCGAGGGAAACCAGTCCAACCTGCCGCCCAGCTCTGCCACTGCCTCTTTCCCAACTGCCCCAGGCACAGCTGGAAAAACACCTGCCTCTGTGCCGGGTGCTGAGGGATGCGGCGCAGGGGCAGTGGGAGCCTGGCTGTGGCCAGAGGGATGGCAATCTGGGAGAAGGCCCTGAGGGACTGCGGCATCCCGAGCCCCGGGGGCTCCTCGGTGCTCTCCTGGCTGCCTGCCCACCCAATCCCCCCTTTCTTCACTCTGTGCCCACCACACATACACACACCTCTCCAGTCCAGCTAAGGGCGTGCCAGCTGAGGATGGGAGAGCAGGGGATGCACAGCCATGCCCAACCCCAGGAAAACCTCTCTAGTGTGACCCAGAAGTCCAGAATTCCCTGTTCCTAGGGAAATCAAAAGCAGTTTCCCTCTAGTTTCTCTAGAGGCCTTTTCACTCCTTCACTAATGAAGTGATGCTTTTGCCGGTAGCGATCTCCTGCCTCCCCTGCAATCACAAGCTGGGGGATGTTTTGCTTTACCAAGAACTCAGGTTAAAATATTCAGATTAAAAGAAAAAGGTCCAGGTCCATCATGTGCTTTCTGATATCCAGACCCTGGACCCATGACCCTCACTGCCACACGTTTCCCCTGGTATTATTCATAGTGTAAGTCCCTTATTCATCCAGCTCCCCACCCACACGTGCTCAACAGAAGGGCAGGAGACAAGCAGGTACATCCAAGCTTGGAGAATTCCTCCTGCAAAGCCCTTTCATTTCAAGGCTGAAAATCCTGGACTGGATCCCACTGTCCTTTCCTCTCTGGAAATCCTGTCTTTCAGGGAGATTTCTGAGCCAGCCCTCACCCCACAACACACTCTTCTGCAGTTTTTGCAGACAGGAGTGGTTTGGGGTTTTTTTGTTTGCTTTTTGTAGTTCCTCTGTGTCTCTGTGGGTTTTGCCTGCTGGCTGCTGGGGCTGGCCAAGCACTGAGCTGCATCCCCATACAGCCCTGAGCCAGCCATGTCCACAGGAGCTGCCACATCCTCTTCAAAAAGGGGTTTTCAGAAAGCAGCTCCAGGTGACAACTCCAGGAATCATTCACTGCTTGCTGGTGTTTCTAAAAAGCCACCTACATAAAGCAAAGTTGCGGAGAACAGCTTCTGGCTTGACCCCAGCAGCCTGATGGTAAATGTCAGCGAGCACAACAGCTCCCGGGTGAGATCCTCACCCCTGCCTGCTGGTAACTGCTCCTGTGAACCTGCAGCACCCTCCTGCCCTCCCAGCTAGCACAGAGGTGATAATAGCACGCACAGCCAGAGCCGGCTCCACCAGCCCAGGAGAGCCCGGCGGCTCCTCCACGCTCCACTCCAACCTCCAGGCACCAGGGAATTGGCAAGGGAAGAGGATCACTGTGCTTTTGTCCTGCAGCAGTTGTGCAGAACCAGCCCTCTGGCCCCAGACCTGCTCTGAGCAGTGCAGTGTCACTGTCTGACCCTCTGTCACCCTGGGAAAACTTCACTAGGGACACCGGAGAAGGAAACACAGACCCAGGTGTCCCTGGCTTGGATTTCTCTGAGGAGATATTTTAGGGTCAGTCACATCACCCAGAGGTCACACTGTGCCCGTGCCAGCTCCTGCCATGGCACCTGGCAGTGCCCACCATGCAGCAGCTCAGATGCCAGCCCGAGTTCCACAGGGTGCCTGTGCCACTCACCATCCAGGCTTCTGCAGAACTCTCATTTCTCCTCAGCCTGTTTCATTTTCCCTTAACTCTCCAACCCACTTCTCCCAAGCCTCTGAACCAGCTCACCCACAGGACCAGCCTCATGGTGTGTTTTCCACAAAGCTCCCTCTTTCCTTGTTTTTGGTCCTGTTGCTTTTACTTGTCATTACATAAAACACAAGCTGTGGCTTTGTGTGGGACGGGCTGTGCTTCATCTCAGCACTCTTAAATTCAGTGGTTGCCAGATCTGACTCAGGACCTGACAGCAGAGTGACAGGACAGTTGCTGGTCTGCCAAGGAGAGTAGAATAAACCCAGGGCAAGGAAAGGATCTGCTGCTGGCGCTCTGGCCTGGCTGCAAGTTCTTGGAAGCCCTTAGCCTTGAGCAAGAAGGATGAATCAGGGAAAACAGCAGAAATCTTCCGCTTAAGGCATTTAAGATGGTTCTTCAAGGAGGGGCCTGTGGTCCTGCACCTCTGTGACCACCAAGTCAGCCCTGACATGATGTTCTCTGAGTCTGTCCATAGCACTTTTGGTTTCTCTTACTCTTTTTATCTGTGTCCTTTCCACTAATTTCACAGTGGGAAATTCCTTTTCTTGTGGCAAATCACTCTCCATCACATGAGGGCCTCAGGAAAACCCTCTCTTGTAATCCCACCTGCCGGGAGGCAAAGCAGAGGGCTCACAGCCCACTGGGGGATAATTCAGGTCCCAGCATCCCCATCACCGTGGGGCCAGACCCCACAGCCACGTGAGTCACAGCCATACCTGGGCGGCTACCAGAGCCCCAGGGAGAGTGACAGCCCCTCTGGACTTCAGATGTGTGTAGGTGTTTGCAGGACACAGAACAGCCCAGAAATGCAGAAAGAAACATGAGGGTACAGGCTGAGCCCAAAGGAAGGGAAAGCCAAAACCCTCTCCTGAGGCTCCAGGGCCGGATAGAACCTGGTTGGATTTAGCTACTGGCAGGACAGGACATGGAGCTGTGGCTTGTAAAATCCCTGTGAGAGGTCACTCTCAGTGCTAACGCTCACCTTTGCTGTGCTTTTAACATCTCAATTCATAATGAAGCAGCAAAGGCAGAGGCACTGTGTGCTTATACTCACCCTTCTGAGCATTGCACTGTTTTGCTCAGAAAAGCCCCCGAAATTCTTCCTTGAAGGCTGATGTCGGAAATGCCCAGACTTGGGCGTGAGTAGGTGGACTGCAAAAAAAAGAGAAAAAAAAAAACAAAAGTGGAAGTGGCTGCACAGCGACTTTCCTCCCGCTCTGTGTACGCCTCCGAGACGTCACTGAGCCAACCCCCGGGGAAAAACAGGCGCTCGGTGCTCGCCGCAGCAGAGCTCAGCACCACGCTCGCCCTGCTGACACGGAGGATGCTGAGCTGCCATGGACCCCTCCACCACCCCCCTGGCACTGTGCCTGGCACTGCTCCTCACCTGGATGGCCGACGGTGAGTCTCTTGCCCGCGCCGTGCTGGTTTTCATCTCCCCACTGGCTGTGGCTGAGCCCCATGGCTCTGGGTGGGCTGCTCTGCTCCCCTCCGCACCCAGGATGGGGGAGGCAGGCAGGAGGAGGTTGGACATCCCCGCTGGGTGCTCAGCCCTCAGACTGGTGGTTTGGAGCAGGACACAGCCAGGGCTCTCTGCTGGCCTTTCGGTGGTGGTTGGGAGCCCAAAGGCTCTGCGAGTCCCCAGCCTCGCTTGTCCCCACCAGTGCGATCACAGGCGAGGTGCCACGGTCACTGCTCGGTGCTGAGCTCGTGTTCGCCAGCAGACAGTGGCTGCTGAGGAGACCCACACAGGAAGGGTGGCAGATGAGAGCAAGCAGGAGGTGTGAAAAACTCTGTTTCGTCCAGGCAGCAGATGAGCAAAACAGGAAAGCCGAGTCCAAACAGAGCTGCAAGAAAGCTGAGTCCAAAACAGAGCCCCCATTCCCAATGGCAGGGGATTGGGGATGGAAATACAGCTCCTTTCTTGGGACAGAAAAGCACCGGGAATCTCCTGGCTGGGCTGAGCTGGGCCCTCCCCAAAAAGAGAGGAAGGGGAACACAAGAATGAGCAAACACTGAAACTCGGGAAAAGAAACTCAGGGAAATTCTGACACATTTTGGGTGGTCAGTGCTAGATGCAGGGTGATGCTCCAGGAGGCCATCCCAAGGGCTCTGCCCAGCTCCCGTGGGCACCAGTGGGACAGGGGGCTGTGCAGCCTCACCCAACGCCCACCTCTGGTCCCGCAGGTGAGGAGCTGGCGAGCCCCTGGCACGTGCGCTTCGCCGCCGAGACCGCCTGGCATCTGCTGCGGTGGGAGCCGGGACACGACCACTTCGGGGACATCCGCTACGACGTGGAGTACAAAGTGTGAGTGCAGCGACAGGGGGTGATCCCTGCCTGGCGTCCGAGTCCACCAGCAGGGCAGCCGAGTCCCGGCGCTGCCCGCACGGCTCTCCATCATGCTGAAACTCCCCACAGCTACGGCACCAATATCCCCTGGACAGCCATCCCAGAGTGCACAAAGACCTCGGGGCACTCCTGCGACCTCACATACTACACCCTGGACCCTGACAGGCGCTACTACGCACGGGTCAGGGCCGTGTCCGGAAATCACACGTCCTTGTGGCAAAGGACCAATGTCTTCTCCCCACAAGAAGGTAGGTTGGGGTCTGCCCTCACTTAGGCCAGGGGCAGGAGGCTCTGAGGACGGTGAGGTCATCATGCTGAAACGCTTGAGAAGTACTGTGGGATGAATGAGAGCAGGGATATTTCCCTCCATACCTTCCTAGAGGGCAGGAGGGCTGCAGGATGGGATGGGATGGGCTGGGATNGGGATGGGATGGGATGGGATGGGACGAGATGGGGTGGGATGGGATGGGATGGGATGGGGTGGGACAGAGCGGGGATGGGTGGCCCTGGCTGTGAGGAACAGCCACAGCTCAGTCCAGTGCTGCAAACAGGAGACAGTCCTAAGGTGCTCTCCTGACTGACTTGCTTCCAGCCAGCCTGCGCCTGTCGGGCCAGAGCCTCTCCGTGAGGGGCAACACCATCCACGTGCAGCTGCAGCTGCTCTTCCAGGCTGGGAACATCACTGTGAAGTATGAGGACATACACAGGGACATGAGGGAGTACCAGGTGTACGTCAGGAGGACACAGGACAACAAGACGGTGAGATGAGTTGCTGCTCCCCTGCTCTCCTCATCTGTCCCCCACAGTGCTGCTCAAGCGGAAAAATGTGTTATTAAAACACAGCCTTCTGTAAAATTAAACATTGAGCTTTCTCACAGCCATGACACCGCAGAGAAGTTTCTCTGCAGGCTCCCAGACTCTTGGGATTTTGGGTCTAGCTGCCATCATCAGTATCGCAACACACTCCGGGGACTTTTCCCAGGGGACAGGGGAGGAGGGGGGGACAAAGAAGGGGGCCCAGCCCTCCCGCAGCACCTGGGGGCTCTCAGGTACCAGCCTGTGCTCTCCTTGCTGCAGTTTCCAGTGGCGAAGACCACGGCAGAGTTCACCCTCAGCGACCTGTTCTGGGACACCGAGTACTGCCTGAGCGTGGAGCCCAGGGTGACCAACCGGCCCGTCCCCGCCACGCGCACCGACGAGCAGTGTGTCACCACCGCCCAGAGAGACGGTGAGTGGGCAGCCAGGGAGCAGGGGGGGATTCACAGGATGCAGACCCTCCCCAGCCTCCTGGCCCTGGCAGTGTGGGGGCACTGAAGGCGCCACCTTTCTCCCTCACCTTGACGTGCCCTCTCTTGCAGGGAGTGAAAAGCTTCTCCCAAGCATCCTCAGCTCCTCCTTCACCATACTGTTGCTTCTGGGCATCCTGGGGGCTCTGCTGGTGTGCACCTACCTAAAGAAACCCATGAGGACACCGTCTGTCCTGGTAAGGCAGGGACGTGCCAGACCCATGGCACCCTTTGCGGCTGGCATGGAGGTGCAGAGGAGGCTTGGGAAGCATTAGGAGAGGCCAGCAACCAAGAGGGACAAAGCACAGCTCACTCCCTTCTTTCTCTCCCTCTCAGAAGTCCTTCATGAAGCAGAGCTCGCTGTGGGTGGAGCACGAGCCCCCATCCTTGGGCAGCCTGGACGCAGACCTCATCCAGCAGCTGTTCCTGTGCCAGAAGGATCCTCAGCTGGCCAGCAGCCTCACCAGCAGCACCAGCACAGCCCAGCTGCCCCTGGAGCAGGGCTGGAGGCTCCCAGTGTGGTCTGAGGACCGGCTGTGCCTGCTGGGACCCGTGGGGAGCAGAGACAGCAGCGGCACCAGCACCGACAGTGGCATCTGCCTGCACATCCCCTCCTCCTGCGGACTGAGCTGCTCCACAGAGCCCCAGGGCTACAGGAGGCAGCTGCCCACTGGTGACGACAGCGGGGTGGGCTTGGGGAGCACCTGCCCTGGTCCCATGTGCTCCTCCAGCAGCGGGAACATCAGCCAAGGGGAGCCCGGGCTCTCCCCTGCCACCAGCCAGGAGGACGTGGAGTTCCGCGGGTACCTGCAGCAGTCCAGGAGCACGGTGGAGCCCAGGCAGGACCCGGCCAAGGGGGTGCCCCCCTTGGGCTGTGCAGGGTCCAGGCAGGGCACCGACGTCGTGCTGGATGTCAAGTGCTCCGAGCTGGCTGTGTCTAAAGGGTATTTGAAGCAGTCCTCTCCGGAGCATCCCTGCAGCCACACACAGGACCTTGCACCATGGGGAGCCCCTGCCTTGGACTTTTCCAGCCAGGTTGGACTCCGAGCCCCTACTCTGCCGAGCTGGGGCTCTCCAAGTGCTCCCTTGGTCTCCAAAGCTGGCCCTGAGCTTCTGAAAACTCCCTTTGACCTGAGCATCTTCAACACTGACTCCCTGGGGATGCTGCCCCTCAGCTCCAGCCTCAGCACTGACTGGCTCACACTGCCAGTGGACCCCCCGAGCCTGCTCAGTGGGGACAGCAAGGACAGCCGCCTGTGAGCCGTCCCCAGGCTGTGGAGAAGCTGCTGCCAGCCCTGCACACTGACCCAACTACCTCTTCTTCCCACTGCCCATGGGGAGCAGCCACTCAATAAGCTACTGCCACTCCCTGAATGTTAACACACCAAATTGAGAGGTGCCAGGCCATGTCCCAGGAGTGCCCACTCAGCTTCTGCTGGGGCTGCTTTGGTCCCAGTGCTGCTGTGGACAGCCCCCAGCATGTCCCTCCACCTGGTGTAGAGCTAACAAGAGACACACGGATCAACCACACTGGAGGGTCTCACCCCAACCTCCTCGGACCAACAGGAATATACACTAGGATGTTTCCTGAGGGTGATCCTGCCTTGTCTGCCCCCCTCAGCAGCCCAGCATGAGGCACAGGGCCAGCCCTGTGCTTCCACTTCCCCCTTGCCCTGGCCAGCACTGGGCTCCTCCAGCTGACGTCCACAGCTCCGATGACACCCTCCAGTGACATCCAACCCTTTCACAACACGGACACTGGAAGCAAAGGGTGGCCTGACGTCAGCCGTCCTGCTGCTGGGGCCATGGGACTCCCACACTGGCTGACCTCACATGGAGGCAGCAAGGGACTTTCCTGACCCTACGGAGACCCTTTGGCATCCAGTCCCTATGGCAGAGCCCTGGAGCGCCGGCTGCTTCTGGCGGGATGTAGGATGCACCAGCATGAGCCAGGGTAGCCCTGCCCACACTATGGTCCATGTTCTGCCTCTGTTGTATACAGACATTATTTATTCTATTTAATTTGTAAATACAAAGGATGTGGTGTTATTTATTCGGTCCACTTGTCTGTTCATCCTCCTGAAGTCAAGCTGCACTTCTCATTTTCAGATACAGACATTGCCCAGCAGCAAAGAGCAATGTGCCTTTGCCTCATGTGGGGAAGATCATTTCCACACCGCAGCTGGAAAGAAGGAGAACCAAGCCAGCTGGCCGAGAGCTTCTCACACACCTGAGGACCAGAGTGGTTGTCCCAGGGCAGTGTTGTGAGAGCACACACCAGGGGAGCAGCAGAGAAGAGGAGCTGGGCTGCTCATGGTGATTCCACTGGGTGTGCAGTGCATCCCACAGGACAGCACTTGGGGACATCACCAGGGTGGGACAGGAATATCTTGGGGCAGAGCAGAACGAATCAAACCCAGGGGTTGGGGAAACCAGGAAAGACTAAACATGGCATGTTGTGCCAAAGCTTATTGGCATGGTGGTGTTTGGCCATAGATAAGACTTGATGATCTCAGAGGTCTTTTCCAGCCTAGTTGATTCTGTGATTCTGTGAACAGTTATTGTCACAACGGAAACAGCCTGAGATGGAACAACTCACTGTGGGCCACACACTTGACTTCTGCCAGATCACAGGAAAGTTTTTCCAAGAGTCATGTAGTTTCCAAGAACCTTCACGGTGGGATAGTCCCATTAAAACTGCTGGTGAAAACCCTTCTCGGGGAGCATGTTTTTCAGGTGAAAGCATGAGTCACTGGAGGCAGGAGAAGGGGGTTGATCACTGCTCAGTTGCCCTTTGTTATGTCTGATGTTGCACTACTCACACGTGAGATCAGCCCCTGCATCTCGAGGGGGCAGGAGTGGAGGGCACTCTGTTCCTCCTCCTGCACTGACCCCATCTCTTCTACCTCTGTGTATTTGGGGGGGTTGGAGCTTTTTGCTTTCTTTTCTTTTTCTCTTTTTTTTCAACTTCCTCTGGAAAATGGAGTCATCAAAACTAAGCATGACTCTTCTTTTTTTTTTAAAAGTTCTTTTTTTTTCAAGCACTGACGTCAAGCTCCGTGGCCAGATCCTGTGCCGTGCCAAGTGCTGCCGGTTCCTGCTCACCACGAAGGGCTCCAGCTGGCAGCACATGGGCCCGAGGAGGTGCCATTGACCCCCCTCCCTGAGCAGGCAGAACTCTCCTTTCACCCAAATCCAGGAGTTTGCCAGAAAGCCACAGACTGCAGGGTTTGGCTTCAGTAGCCCAGAGTTTCGATGGTCCCTTTGACTCTGGAAATCCCACTCTGTCCTCACTGATTTCCCTACACACAGGCACATGGTCCCACGAGTTTCTCTTCATTTTCCTTCTGAGAAAAGTTTGAAAAGAAATGGTCCCAATGCCTCCCTGTGCCTCACCAACGTCCACCAGCCTGGCAGGGCTCCTCTCTGTGGTCACAGCAGCTTTTCCACGGCTGCTCTTGTGCTCTGGGCACTTCCACGGCCACTTGCTCTGCCAAGACTGAACGTAGTTGGCGTGAAAAATTCAGGAGGAACCCCCCAGGGCCTTTCTGAGGTGTTTGCTTGCACTATTGGTTCAGGGGACAAACTTCCACATTGGTGCAGATATTGGAGCGAGGATGGGGTCCGGAGCAGATTTCCCATTTCTTCACAGCATTTTCCACAGCTGCACAAACCCAGTTCTGGCACTCCTGGCCATCCTCCTTAGATGGTTCTCTGCACTCCTGGTGCTGTTCACCAACAGCCTGGTTCCAGATGTCCTGGGCATGCAGGCAGCAGGTCCTGAGGGCTGGAGGGTCTCAGAGCCGTGAGGAAGGTGACTGCTTTCTCCAGGATGAGCGCTGAGGAAACCTGGGATAAGGCTGCATCCTCTTCCTCCATCCCAAGCAAGGGGAGACCCTGCCAGTGCCAGCCCCAGGCACCTCCTGTGCTGCCCATGGCCAGGGAAAGCCAACAGGAGAACAGTGGCTGGGGAGCAAAGGGAGGAGCTTCCAGGGAATGGGAATTCTGAGTGTCTCTTTGGACACATCCACCTGCGTTGTCTGCTCCAGGTGCTGGGGTGAGGGTTTGGACCAGATGGTCTCCAGAGGTCCCTTCCAACCCCAACTATTCTGTGATTCTGCAAAGCTTTTTTTAAAAACAGAAACTGAGCTGTTACCATTTCAGCTGAAATCCAGCACATTCGGGGGCTGTTTTTTACAGAAGTGAAAATAGAGGAGTTCCCCCCAGCCGGTTTTGGTTGCTTTTTTGGTCTGTGCTGGGCAGGGGGTGAGAGGCAGCGAGAGGAAGCAGTGCAGGAGCATCCGAGCTCCAGCCCCAGCCCCCTTTTCCCTGCCCACATATTCCCTCCCAGGCTGAGGATGGTGGGGAAAAAAATGCAAACCAAAGCCTGTGCAGGGGAAACAAAAACCAGAGCCCAGGGAAAGCCCCTGTAGCCCCATAGCCACAGGACTTCTGCTGGAAAAACCTTGGGACTATCCCAGGGAAAGTTGCGATTCCCAGGGGCTACAAGGCAGCAGAAAGGCTTTGGAGCACTGCACTCTCATGTCCCTGGGCTCCCCACAGGGGCACCCATGGGTTGTTCCGGGGGGACACACATGTCTGGGGACCCCCACACCCATCTCCAGGCAGGGGGGAACAGGGGTGATGTCCTACCTGCTCACCAGCTTGGCTCCCACCTCACTGCCCCCGGTTGCAGAAGGGCTCGTACCCACTGCCCGTGGTGCTCAGAGAGCCACTGATGCTGAACGGGGGCACCAGCTCCACTGCCACTGATCCCAGCCCACTGCGGGGAAAGCAGCGATGTCAGCAAGCTGGCCATCCCCCTCCAGCCCCTGCCAGCCTGCAGGGTGGGGACTGTCCCTGTGGAGACCCCCAGAACAGCTGTCCCGAGGAGGCAGCGCCTGCAAACTGGGGGGTTTGGGCCTCGGTGAGGGCGTGTGACACCTCAGCACTGCGCCAGGTGAGCAGCCAGCCCACCCCAGGTGCCCACCACAGCATCACTCACCGTGCGTGGTAGAGGCTGAAGACAAAGTCGGGCCCTGGAGAGGCAGGAGGAAGAGGAGGGAGAGGGGTATCAGGGGTGTCAGACCCACGTGGTGTCATGAACCCACCTTTCCTTTGCCGTGGGTCTGTGTGGCAGCACAGGGACAGTCAGGACAGGCAGTGGGACAGAACCAGGGCATCGCTGTGCATCCCCCTCCTCATTGCTGTTCATCCCCCTCCTCATCCCTGTGTCTCCCCCTCCTCGCCCCTGTGTATCCCCCTCCTCATCCCTGTGCATCCCCTTCCTTGCCCCTGTGTCTCCCCCTCCTCGCCCCTGTGTATCCCCCTCCTCATCCCTGTGCATCCCCTTCCTTGCCCCTGTGTCTCCCCCTCCTCGCCCCTGTGTATCCCCCTCCTCATCCCTGTGCATCCCCTTCCTTGCCCCTGTGTCTCCCCCTCCTCGCCCCTGTGTATCCCCCTCCTCATCCCTGTGCATCCCCTTCCTTGCCCCTGTGTCTCCCCCTCCTCGCCCCTGTGTATCCCCNTGTATCCCCCTCCTCATCCCTGTGCATCTCCCTCCTTGCCCCTGTGTCTCCCCCTCCTCATTGCTGTGTATCCCCCTCCTCATCCCTGTGCCTCCCCCTCCTCGCCCGTGTGTCTCCCCCTCCTCTCCCCTGTGTCTCCCCCTCCTCACCCCTATCCATCTCCCTCCTTGCCCCTGTGTATCCCCAGCTTGCCCCAGAGCCCCCCTCCCCGAAGGTTGCCCCAGCCCCCCAGGGGCCAGCAAAGGTGGGTTGTTCTCCCCACACCCCAGACCCTGCAGCCGTGTCCTCGGAGCCCTCCCTGCCCTGTCACCGCCTGTCCCCTGCCCTGTCACCGCCTGTCCCCTGCCCTGCCCACACTCACGGCGCTGCCACCGGCCCCTCTGGTACCAGCGGATGAAGGTGTAGCCAAAAGCCACGAGGATCAGCAAGGCCAGCCCGATGCCCAGGACAGCCCCGACCACGTTGATAGGCTCTTGCCCTGTAAAGCAGAGGGAGAAGGAGCTCTGCAGACAGACACCTCTGGGAGGTTGGGGGTTCTGATCATCCCGGGCGGGGACAGGGCAGCTGAGGGCTGCGACACGACCCTCCACCCTGTGCTGTCCCTGCCGAGGGGCTGGACTGCACACCACGAGGCTGGTGAGTGCTGTGGCACGGAGATATTTGCTGTTTGCGATGGAGACTTGGTCACACAGCCACCACCTCTGCTGTCCCCAGGCGAGCTGGCAGGAGGGACGGTGACTGGGACAGGAGCCGACCACTCTGACGATGCCGTGTCCCCACTTCTGCTCCCACTCACACTCTCGTGGGGTGAAGCTCCTTCCCCGGCTATCCCGGGAATCCTCCATCCCCGCAGCCGACCCCGCACAGCCGCACAGACCCATTCCTGGGCTGGCAGTTCCCTCTAGAGGATGCGCTTGGCAGGGCGAGCAGCGCCGGGCTGGGACGGGATGTGCAAGGGGCTGGGCAGGGACACCGATGGGGCTGTGCAGGGACATGGATGGGGCTGTGCAGGGACACGGATGGGACTCTGCAGAGACACCGATGGGGCTGTGCAGGGACACCGATGGGGCTCTGCAGGGACACCGATGCGACTCTGCAGGGACACCGATGCGACTCTGCAGGGACATGGATGGGGCTGTGCAGGGACACTGATGGAACCCTGCAGGGACACCGATGCGACTCTGCAGGGACACCGATGCGACTCTGCAGGGACACTGATGGAACCCTGCAGGGACACCGATGGGGCTGTGCAGGACTTCTGCAGGGCTCTTCATCACTCCATCCCTCCCACCCACGTCGCAGGGGCTGGCGAAGTCCATAACTAGCCAATGCTCCCAGGATTGTCAGGGAATGACACCAAGGTGCCCAGCACAGCAGAGCCACTGAGAATCCATTTGTCTGCTGGCAGCTCTGGGGACAGCCGTGCCCAGGAGGGCACAGGGGGTTCGGGCACTGCCCCACAGCACAGTCAGCCCCGCAGTGAAGGGCATAGGGACCGGTCGTGCGCCGTGTAGCGTCGGGAATGAGGAGGCAGCGGAAAGGGATGACCTAACAGCAGCTAAATTTAGGCAGATGCCAGTGGAGTGAGAACATTTCCCCTGTGGTCACAGTGTTTGCATAGTGAGCACAGTCCCGGGACATCCTGCAACCCGCAGCACTTGTTCGACTTGATGGGTTCCGGCGAAGGGCCGGGAGCGGCGGAGCGCCCGAGGACACCCGGGTGCCACGGCGGGGCAGCAGGAGCTGCCTGCCCTTCCACCGGGCCCTCCTGGCAGGGCTCAGCCGGCCGGGATGCCCGGGCAGCCGATGCCCTCCTGCTCCTGCTGGGGCAGGGGAGAGCTGGAGGCCCGGGACCCCAGCGGGGGCGAGGTCAGGGAGCTGCTGCTGCCGTGACTCATGTGCAGGAGCTGTGGGGCAGCAGGAACGTGGTGCAACAGCCTCTCTGAATCAGCTGGCTGCCGAAACTGCCCCGTCCCCACGCCTACCGCCAGTGGGAGGATGATGGCATCGTGCCCAGGCCCTGCCCCGTGCTGTGTGTGGGAGGCATCCCTGCCCTGGCACCCTCGGGAGCAGACATGCCCACATCCCGGCGGGATGGCTCCGAGCATCACTGCTGGTGGCAGAGCCACAGCAGCAGCGGAGTCCCAACCTCGGCTCCCAGGCAGCAGAGGGGAGGAAGGTCACCAAAACACCGCCCGTGCCACAAAATACTCCACCTCTGCCCCGTGCGGGGGGAAAAAGGCCACCCACTCACCTTTCCGGGGGTCCATCTCCTGGTGTGGTGCCCAGGAGCTGCTCATGGCTGTCCCAGGCTGGAGCCCTGTGTGTGCTGGAGCCTGGCACAGTCCTGTCCGTGCCCTCCTCCGCTGGTGACACAGCTGCCTTGCCACCCTCACTGCAGCGAGGCCACGCACCAGTCCTTGCCCACTGGTTTAACTGGTTCCCGGGGAGAAAGCAGAGGAGCTCCAGCAGACACGGCAGACGGCACATCCCAGTGCCCAACCCAGCCTCCCCAACCCTAGGGATGGGCATGATGCCCACCTGTGTGGGCAGCTCTGCCCTCCCACTGCTGGAAGAGGCTGCACTGGGAGCCTGAGGGACAAGGACACCATGTACACGGGTGTGTCCAGCCCTGGCAAGGTGCTCGAGTGGCCAAGTCCTTTGGCAACCACCTCCTGACAAAGAGGAGCGGCCAGGAGGGTGGCAAGGTCCCACACAGGGTCTGGGCTTAGGCATTGGGGGATACCCACTAGGGTTATGGCCCCATGCAGGACTCCAGGGGGACAGGGTGTCCCCCACCAGCTTTTCCCAGGCAGGTATCTCCTGAGATAATGCACTTACAGCTGTATGAGATCATCCTCTTCAAGTCCCGAACCACAGGGTCAGGTGGGAATCAGCTCCTGCTTGTGGAAAGAGGGAAAACCACCTCCTGTGGCTGGAGGGAGAAATGACAAACAGGGATAACCATTAACATCTGGAAACTGGGCATCCAAGGGCAAAATTCCTTCCTGCTTTGTGCCAGATTGCCAGGCAGAGCCTCTACCATATCCCTGTGCCAGTGGCACAGGGCAGAGAGGGCAGGAACCCCCCAGCAGCCCTCCCCAGGGTGAGCACCTCAGTGCCAAGGGCAGGGCTGATGCCTGGGACCTGCAGGGACACTGCCTGAGACCTGCAGGGATGCTGGCCAGGATGCAGAGCCAGCAAGATGCAAAAATGGGCACTGCAGACCCCCAGGTCCTGGTAGTACCCAGCTCAGACAGAGAGGATGGGAGAGAGCAGGGGTGGGATGTGTATATGTGTGGCTCAGGGGCACTGGAGGCCACACAGAGCCCTGGGCTGGCCCTGCCTGACCCCTGCCTGACCCCAGCAGAGCCAGAATGCCCAGTAACCTGTGTCATGCCAGGGCTCTGGGTGCAGGAGGCCACGGAAGGGTGACAGGCTGGATATGCAGCTGCACTCCAAGAAGCAAAGCCCTGAAGGCGAGTGGAGCTGTGACATAACCTCTCCAAATTTCAGCTGCTTCCTCAAAGGCTTTGTAACCTCAGAGGGAGGGCTGCCCCTGCCATGCCACCTCCCTCCCCACCAATGCTCCCTGGCTGCTCTCCCTTCCACGGCAGCAGGGCTGGCACTGGGATGCTCTGGGAAGGTTGCCAGGACTCACCATGGCACACCAGGGACCCAAGCTCTGCCCAGCTTCCCCATAACCAGTTTTCAAGCTGAAATATCTCACAGCAGCACAGCACCCTCTGGCTGGACCTGCCAGTGCCACTGCCCACCCTCCAACCCGGAGGTTTCTCAGGGCACCACAAGAACTGTGGGGATGGGAGCTGTGGGCACAGCCAGCCAAGGTCCCCACACCTCCTGAGGGGGCTGGATCCTAGAGGAGAGCGTGGGGAGGGTGTCCCTTGCCTGCAGAGCCACAGGATGCCAGGATCACTGGTCAGGCTACCAGAGCAGGCAGGGTCCTTGCTGTAACAGGGATGAGGTGGCACAGCGATGGCACAGCTCCCTGTCTGAGGAGCTGCAGGTCCGGGACTCTCTGCACTCTCCCGCTGGCACAACACACACACCTGGCAGCAGCAGGTCTCCCAACCCTGTGGAAAGCTGGATTACCAAAGGAGAGGGTAATTAGCTGCTCAGCAAACCCTGCACACCCGTCACTTCCAGTTCAAGTGTGCCCAAGGGCAGCCCGCAGCCTCCCCAACCCCAGCCCGCTCCCTGTGCCACCTTCACCCAGCTGGGACCAGCAGCTCCTGCACACCTAAACCCACATCCCATCCTGCCAGGCTAAACCAAGCTGCTCCATCCCAGAGGGGCTGAGTATTCCTGGATGTGTAGCCCAGCTTTGCATCAGACACGGCTCCACCAGCACCCTCAGCCCCTGCCTGCAGGCAGAGCACTGCCCAGAACAGGGCTGGGGGGCTGTAAGAGTCCCTCTCCCACACACCCCTGCCAGCCCCAGCTCGTGCAACACCAACATCCAACCAGACCAGCTGCTCTGCAAAGAGGTGGGGGTTGCAAGAGAATGGCCTGGCTGCCCCTGAGCACATCCCGTGGTGTCCCACTTGCAGCCCCAGGATGACCTTCCGTGGGCACCCACTTGCTTTCCCTTTAACTCCCTGCAGCACTGCCAGCAGCAGCTGCCAGCTGTGACCTGGGGCACTGCGGGGACACACAGACCGAGTGACCCGAGAGCCAGGTAACCTCACACTTAAACTCTCCTCCTTTCCTCCTCCACCTACTAAAACCTCTCTTTAAAAACAGCCCTGTGCAACACGGAAGGGACAGACAAAGAGCAGGGGTGGCCGTGGATCTCCTTATCATCAGGAAGAGCAGGAAAAATCAGTCAGTTCACTTCTGATAAGCTATTTGGTGACAGCAGCTCTGCAGGTGAGTCACCCTCCAGTGGCAGATGCTCAGGAGATTACAGCAGGTGAGGGCTCTGCGGATAGACCGGTGTTATATTACAATACAGACTATAATTCCTGTTTCACAACTCCCCTTGTGGGTTTTAAGGAGTGCTGGGCCGGTCCTGCCCCAGTGTGAGCACAGCACGGGCACAGAGCACCAGCCCCGGGGTGCGGGATCATTGCCGGCCCCTGGGCATCAGGGCACCCACAGCCTACCTGTGCCCCTCACTGGAGGATACTCTGTGATTCTGGGACATTTGCTGGGTTTCTGCAGGCAGAAGGACCACGTTGGAGCTGGATGAACATGGTGAGTCTCTGACAGCTCTGCCTCCCACCCCGGCCCCAGCTCCCTGCACACCCCGTGTCCCTCTGCACTCGCAGCCCGGTGCTGCCAGGAGCGATTCCCTGGGGATGGGGCAGCCCAGGCCCCAGGAGCTGCTGCCCCCCAGCCCTGGCAGCATCCAGGCAGTGTTTGACCTGCCACTCTCAACACTCCACCGTGGCTGGTGGATATGGCACCAGGGTACCCTCACCCAGCCCTCCTCCAGCCCGGGAAGCAGACAAGCAAGGCAGTGTGTCTTGCATGCCGAGGGGAATTTGCCCTTCTGGAGTGTCTTATCCCCGCTCAGAAGGGGCTGGTTCTTGGGAACCACCTGGGTGAGAGCCAGATCTGCCCTGTCCTGCAGTGCAGCTCCCACTGTGGCACTGCCAGTCCCCGTGCTCAGCACAGGGGACACACTCGGCTGCCTGCGGTGCCCTTTGCCAGCAAAGCCATGGCCACCAAACCCCAGCCTGGCATGCAGTCCCTCCCTGGGAGGGAAAGACTTCCCTAAGAGGGCAGACAGGTACAATCCAGCTCGCTGGGCACTGTAAAACCCTCCATCAGCGACACACCAGGGCATCATCCCCTCCAGGGTGGGGAACTTTCCCCCTGCATGGCAGCAACACACACACACCTAAGGGTTAAATCCGTGCAGCCAAGGGGTCAGCCTCGGGATTCAATCACCCTGGGAAAGCTTGGTTTTGTGAGGGAACATCCCACCTGCTCCTGAGGGAGGGAAGAAGCACAGCTCAGCACACCCTCCCATCACGGAGGGGTCAGCTGCACCTCTGGCCCACCGAGATGGTGGGGGTGAAGAGGTTCATCAGAACCCCATGGCTGCTGGGCTGGCATTAGCTGGAGCACATAATGGGCACACTGACATGCTTTGAGAGAACACAGCAAGGGAGCTCAATTAGTTACGGTAGCCTCGGGTTCTCCAGGAAATCATGTGCCTCCACTCCATGCAGGAGTGGGCACAGCTCTTGCCTAGCTTGGGATTTAACCAGTGCAGCCCTTGCTCATAGTGTGGGTTTGAGAGGAGTCAGAGAGAGGTGGCCCTGGGCAGCTCCAAGGTGCAAATCCCTCTGAAACAGAGGAGGACCATGGACTGAAGAAAATGCATCTGCATCTGCCCCAGACCTGCACAGGTGTCTCAGAAAGGAGCCCAGTACTGGCTGAGGTGATGGGGACAAGTATGGGCAGCCTGGGGACAGGCAGGGGCAACATTTGCACAGCAGCGTCCCCCTGGCTGGAGAATCCGTCCCAGTCTGGGACCATTCCCACTGGGAACCGTTAGGATCCCATTATCCAGGTCATGCCTAGCCCAGGCTCAAGGTGACACAAGAGGTCAGCACGAGGAAGGACCAGCCCCACATGCCCTGGGCTGGCTGCACTGCAGGGTGTATGTGCAGCATTCCAGAACTCCCAGGGCTCCTGCAGGCACCAGGTGCTGCGGAGAAGCAGCTCTGGAAGGGCAGCAGGGATGGGAATGCGGGGCACAGATTCCCCTTCCCACCCTGTCCTCCTGCTCCCAGAAGCTCTGCATCTCCCTGCCACCAGGAGACAGGCTTTGCTCCTCGGGGGAGCTGATCAGAGCCCATCAAGGTGTGGGGAATTTGGCACCACCTGCCCACACCCAGCACGGGTGCCAGCCGAGCTTGGCAGTTCGGAGAAAAGCCACTGACATTTCCTCATGGGAGCCAGACATTGGCACAGCCACATGCCCACAGCACCAGGTGGGAACCTCACCTGCAAAGGTGACTTCTTGTTCCCAAAACAGGCGGCCCAGGCCATGGAGCAGGGACATGATGAGGAGGAAACATGTCCTGGTTTGGCAAGGGGCATCAACCTGAGCGAGCAGTACATTACCTGAGCTGCCTTTGTGTGTTAACCCAGGAATAATGGCTTGGCACTTGCCTGTAAAATCCTGCAGGTAGACTCTGTGTGCATGGCTAAATGTGCCCCAGGGAGGGAGGGCTTACCTCTCCTCTAACCTGCCTTGGGCTGGAGGACAGCCCCTGACCCACATGCCCAGTCCCACTGCATGGCTCTTCTAAGTCCTTTGTTCTCATCTGAGGTGACAAACACCATCATCTCCAGCCCTGTGCTGCTTCTGAAGTCCAGAAGTTGGAGGAAAGGCTTCCATACCCTCCTGGATCTGTGGGTTTATCATAGCGGGTTTAATCTTCCTTACCTGTGTTCATGCAAAAACCTTGTCTTACCTGTTGTGCAGAGTCCAGAAGCAGCAATAAAGGAAAAGAGTTCACTGAGGCTGGCCAGGCATGGAAGGGACCAGCCTCATCAGAGCAGGAACACCCTTCCAACCCACTGCTGTTCAGTGGCACGGCACAAACACGGCTGCAAAACAGGGCCACAGGCTGATACAGTGCCCACCTGAAGCCCCCCAAAAGGGCTCTGGGCTTTGCCCAGCACCAGCCCAAGGTGGGCAGGGTCACTGAGTGCTCACAGGACCTGCCCTCCTGCAGCCGGGCAGTTGTCCCACGGGAAGCTGTTACAGGAGGATAACTTGGAGGAGATCAAGCAGATCGATGCCTGATTCATCGCTGCTCCAGCCCTGGCTGCTGCTGGGCTGTGTTTACAGCGTGTCCTAGCAGCAGCACAGCCTGCACTCCCTCCCTCCCCGCCCTGGGAGCTCTGGCTCCCGTGGGCCAGTTCCTCCAGTGCCCTGTCAGGGAGCTCGGGCTGTGCCTGCTGGTGTCTGACCCTTCTGAGATACAACCCCCATCGTGACATGCCTGTGCCCCACGGCCCTGCAGGCGTGTGTATTTTGACTCAGGGTTTCTTGGCGCATCAGAAAGTGCCTCTTTCGTAACAACTCTGACTTTTTAAGCCTCTGGTGTGTTAATGACGGTAACTCCATAACATCAGCAGCCGCTTACTGGAATTGCACAGGTGTTGTCTATGGGAACAGCACAACAGGTGACCCCGGGGCGACAGCAGAGCCAAGTGTTGTCACACCAGGACCTGCCACCCCCATCCCCAGCAGCTCTAAAGCTGGATGGAGGTTGGGGCAGTGTCCCTGCTCATCCCTGTTGCCCTCCCTGGAGTGGATGGTCATGTTAGCCATGAGCTCCCCATGGACCCAGCTCCCCATGCTGCTACAGACCCCTCCAGCCACTCTTTGGCTGCATTTTCACCTCATTTACTGCTTGTCCCCTCTGGTTTGCAGGACTTGGCCTCGGAGCGGCTGAACAGCAGAGGTAATGCCTGTAGGGGCTGGGGGTGAGTGGTGCCAGGCTGAGCCTGGCCATGCAGGGCCATGCTCCTCTGTGTTGCAGGTCCCAGCACGAGACACAAATCCTCGAGGACGCTGCAGTCCTGCAAGCAGGTCGGTGTCCTCATCCTGGCCGTGGCGCTCGCCCTCGCCTGCCTGGTTGCCATCGGGTTCCTGGGTACAGCTCTCAGCCTCCTCTCCCTCTCCTTTTGCATGGCCATGGCTCAGCAAACACGGCTCTGGACCCAGCCCCTTGCTGAGCCCCCCCGGCAGGCAGAGCTCCATGCTGAGCCCCCCTTTCCCTCTAGTCAAGGTTTACCTGGACCACCACTACCTGTTCTGCAAACGGCCCCTGAAGCTGGTGTCGCTGCAGCGGGTGTGTGACGGGGAGGTGGACTGTCTGCAGGGCGAGGACGAGGCCAACTGTCCCCAGTGGGTCCCTGAGGGGCCCCCGGCTGGGGGTGAGTGCAGGACACCCCACGAGGGCTCCGGAGGGGCTGTGCTGCTGCGGCCACCTCCCGCCTGCCAAAGCCACGGGTGCCGAAGCTGACTTTGTGTCTGCCTCTAGCCCGCGTTTCCAAAGACAGATCCATCCTGCAGGTGCTCAACAGGAACACTGGAGCCTGGTCCTGTGTCTGCCATGACCACTTCGACCCGGTGCTGGCACAGGCAGCCTGTGAGCAGATGGGCTACAGGAGGTACACAGCTGCTTTCCCCATGTCTCGCTCCACTGCTTTATCTGTGCCTCTCCCATAAAAGCTCTTTTGGAGTGGGGCTATGATTACCTATGGAGCACTCAGAGCTCCGCACTAGTGGTTTCAGTCCCTCCCCACCACACAGGAGCTGGCTCGGAGCCCTGGCAGCCTCCCATGCAAGCAGAGTGCTGTGCCCAGTGTGCCCTGCCCCTGTCCCTCACCTCCTCCCCACCTCCCTGCAGCAGAGTAGCCCAGGTTCTCCCTGCCAACACAACTCACCTGGGCAGGGGTGGGCACAGGGTCCCTTTCTAGCCTGGGACAGCAGCTCTTGGCTGGGGCTGTGGATGCTGCACAGCTGGGCTGGATCCCTGCAGCTGCCGTGCAGCTCTGTGTCATCCATCTGTGTCCCCCTAGTGCCCTGCCCTGAGCTAGCAGCAGGTTTGGGGTGTTACAGCCAACTACAGCAGGTTAAACCTGAATTTGGGGGGAAACTGTTCGGTATCACCTCTGGATTAAGGGCCAATTTGAGTTAAGTTAGGGGTACACCAGTAAGAAGAGGTGTTCTGGTGTTTGAGCCCTTCTAGGAACACAGACTAAGCCCAAGATGGTGTTTCCCAGCTGCTGAAAGTCAGGGATTGAATCTTTGTAGCACAGGTCCCAAATGTCTCCCAGAGCCACCTGCCCATTCCTCTGGCTAGCAGGAGCACTCTCCCTTCCTAAAGTTGCTTCGGTCCTTGGTCCTGGGCTCAGTGGACAGTCTGCCCCATCCTGCCACTGATGTGGATGGCACTTTCAGGGATGTGGCACTTTCCCCTTTGACATCCCCGTGTCTCTGTTCCAAGGAACCCCCTTTTTCCATGGGATTCAGGCTCCCAAGGTGCTCAGGCACCACTGCCTGTCCTCTCCCAGTACCTGTGCCCCACTGGTAGCACACCTGGATGTGTTTTCTGACCCGTGCCCCCCATGTCTTTCAGCCCCCCCACTTTCCAGGGGGTGGAGGTGGGCGCAGGGCAGCCCCTGCCTCCCCGCGAGGTGGTCCTGAGCAACGGGAGCCTCCAGGTGCTGGAGCCAGGCAGGTGAGTGGGGACCGTGTGGGAAGTGGCTGCTGAGCCCCAAGTGGGACTCTGCAGTGCCTGGCAGCAGATCCAGAGTCTGTCCTCCCCCCAGTTCAGCCCTTTTCCTCTCTCTTGCAGGAAATGTCTCTCTGGGTTGGTTGTTTCACTCTTATGTTCCAGTAAGTACCACGATGCTGGTTGCACCTTGTGGGCACCTCGTGCTGCTCCAGGTGCTTGCCCCTGGCACGGCTCCGTGGGCTGTGCTGTGGCCAAAGGAATTTGGTTCCAGTCCCAGCCCTCCCCCTTCCAACTCCCTGCATGAGGGAAGTTGGATTTAATTACTGTTAACCTCGTTAAGCCAGTACAAACCTCCCAGAAACAAAACACCTACAGGAGGCTTACCCAGCTTGCCTGGATGCGTTTCCTTGTGCTGATGAATTACCCTAATTAAACCAATCCTCCTGGTGGGCTGGAGTGGGCAGGGGATGGCTGGACCCCTTCCAGCAATCCTGGGGACAAGGGGTGACAGTGGGGGTGAGGCACCCCAGCCACGCTGCCCTCGCTGGGAGGAGCAGGAGCCTGTCCCTCTCTGTCCCTCCTAACGTGTCCCTTTGGCCCTCCACGCCTGCAGACTGCGGGCAGAGCATCAGGACACCGCGTGTGCTGGGCGGGAGCCCCGCTGCCATCGAGACCTGGCCCTGGCAGGTCAGTCTGCAGTACAGGAAGGAGCACATCTGCGGGGGCAGCATCATCGACCCCGGCTGGGTCCTGACGGCCGCGCACTGCTTCAAGTGAGTTGGCATCTCCCCCGGCGTGCCAGGCCTGGGGTGGCATCTCTGGGCTGAGTCCCGCCAGGTTTCATCCACGTGTTGATTAAATGTCGTGTAATTAACTCATCCGTGCCCCTTGGTTCGGTGCAGCCGACTGATGCTGAGCAGGGCAGCTCTGCTGCCTGTCCCCGCGGAGGGACAAGCAGGGAGCAGTGACAGAGCTGTCTGTGCACAGGAACAACCCCATCATCCAGAGCTGGAGGGTGAAGGCTGGCTCCGACCTCCTCTCCAGCACCGCCACCTTCGCCGTGGAGAAGGTCTTCCTGGCCGAGGTGACACCCGCGTCCCCCAAGGACAACGACATCGCCCTGGTGAAGCTGCGCTCCCCCCTGCACGTCTCAGGTGAGCCGTGGCACACCCCTCCCTGGGGCAGGAGGCAGTGTCCTCTGGTGGCATATAGAAGTGGGCTGCGAGAGCGATGCCCGGTGTGGCACCGGGCAGGGAAGGCCATGTGAGAGCGGCAGGGAGTAGTGGGGTGCCTGGCTGGTGGGTGGCCCCAGCCACTCTGGGCTCCTTCTCCATGAGCCCTGTCTAGACATCTCCCTTCCAGACAGCACCAAGCCCATCTGCCTGCCCTATTTCGACGAGGAGTTGGTGCCAGGCACGCCGCTGTGGGTGATAGGCTGGGGCTACACGGCGGAGCACGGTGAGCTGGACGGCGTGGGGTGATGGGGGCGAGGGCAGAGTCCCCCAGCGCTGCTCCTGCGAGGGCTGGTGGGCTCCCTCCTCGCCCGGGGTCCCTCTGAGCAGCCCCGTGTCCCGCAGGGAAGCTGTCGGAGCGCCTGCAGCAGGCGGAGGTGGAGCTCATAGACAAGCAGAGCTGCAACCTGGCTGCCTACCACGGGGAGGTCACGCAGAGGATGCTGTGTGCTGGCCTGCCCCAGGGAGGGGTGGACACCTGCCAGGTGGGGCACCTGGGCTGGGAAGATGGGTGGGGGTCTGCACCCATCCGTGACACAGCCCTCATGGGAAATGGGTGCTGTGTGGCCGTGCTGGGAGCTGGGGGGTCCCTCAGCCTCCCTCAGAGGGTCTGTCCTTCACAGGGGGACAGCGGCGGGCCCCTCCTGTACTCAGGCAGGCACTGGCAGGTGGTGGGCATCGTCAGCTGGGGCCAGGGCTGTGGGACCCCCAGCACACCCGGCGTCTACACCAGCGTCCGTGCCTACCTCGACTGGATCTACGCCGTCCGCAGGGTCAGTCCGTCCTGCACTGGGCACAGGTTTTGGGGGTGGGTGGGGGAGAGGCAGCTCACTTCAGCTGAGCTGTCTCCTTGAGGACACAGCCATTTTCCTCTTGGTTTTAGTTGCCCTTCCAAAACTTTAGAATTCCTCTCTCACTCTCTCTTCTGGCAGTTGGAGGTCTGAGACCTGCAGGAACAGGTCACTCCTCTCCCCAGGCCTCCCTCCCCATCCCTACGCCCTCGGCTGTGTCGGCTCTGGCAGCAGCTGGGACATGGATTTCCAGCCACGAAAGGTGAGCTGAGCCTCCCAAACCCTCGCTGGCAGCTGTGATTTGGGGCGGCAGAGCCCAACCGAGGAGGCAGAGGGTGTATCGGAGCAACGGCCACCGACACCGTGAAGGAATCTGACCGGCTCATGCTCCCTTCCGGAGAAAGATTAATTTATTGCTCTGTGCTGACCCCGCTGTGGCAGGATGGCTCCTGGGGGGCGACGCTGCTGTCAGCTCACTCCTGTTATACAGAGAAAATGATGTTTGTGCTGTAGAGTATCCCCATGTCCCCATTAAAGGAAAGGATTTGTTTTTTCACGCAGCCTCTGAACTTTTTCCCTCTTGCTCACGAGGGCTATTTTTACCCCACGCCCTCACAGACCTAAACAGACACCCACAGCAGCCCAAACCACAGCGAGTTTCTCTAGTAAACATAAACTTTATTTCATTCAAGGCAAAGCTAACTAAACCTCTACAGTGCAAAAATGTGCTGTTAAGTCATCACGCAGCCTGTCGCGCGCACATCCTGTGTTTACACGCAGGTGTCTCCCGCACAGGTTTATATATGCTCGTACACATACGTGTCTGTGGCAGCACGCACGCCCCCCTGGGGTGCCCCGGGAAGCCTCTGCAGACCCCCCCAAAGCCCAGGGGGCAGCAAGGACCCCGCCAGTGCTGGCAGAAGACCCCAAGGGCATCCCACTCCCACGGGGTCCCCGCTCTGCGCGCAGCACCCGTGTGCATATAGAGTTACATTCCAAAAAACTGCTTATGTGGACTTTTTCCATCAAGCCAGAGGAGTAATCCATGCATAGTGCAGCATTGCATATCCGGCGGGACGTGGAACTGCGTCCACGCGCCGGCTAAAAAAGGCCAACAGGTTAGGACAGCTAAAAATAGTTCTTTAAAAAAACTCCCTCCCTCCCCTCGCTGTCCTCTCCCACGGGAGGGCTCCTCCAAGGACGGGCCAGGGGTTCTCTCGGGGTGGCTGGGAGGTCTCACGCCTCCTCCCGGGTGCTCACGCGTGGCGATGGCATGTCACGACACCAGGCATCCCAGTGCCTCCCGCCCCGGGACCTGGGCAGAGCCAGGAAGGGCACCTCACACCTCCGGTGAGGTAGCTCACACTTACTGTCCCCAGCTTATGGATGGGGAAATGGAAGCACAGAGAAGTGATGTGCCTGAGGGTCCCACAGACCCTCGGCAAGCGGACCAGGGTCCCGACTCCCACTCGCCTGGGAGTGGGAACCCAGCCAAGGGAACCTGCCTGACCAGCAGCCAAGGGAACCTTCCTGGGGCCAGGCACCAGTGCCTGTCCCATGTCCCAGTACATGGCCCTGATCCAGTGGATGCCACTGAGCCCAGCCTGGGGTGGCCAGCCTGCTGTGCACCTGGCAGAGGCTCCAAGCTGCCTTCCAAAGCACCATCTCCAGAGAAGGTGGCACCCAGCCTTCCCTTGCTCGCCTTGCCCACCAAATCCTCACCTACCTCCCACTCCAGCATCTCTGTCAGGGCACAAGCCCCCAGAGCCAGGGAAGTCAGGACTCAGCTGTGATTCCCAAATGAAAGTGGGGATGGGGAGCTGCCTGTCTTGCAGCTTCACTGTCAGACATCCACAAACAGGAGAAATAGGGAACAAATCACACTGCAAAGGACACTGTCAGCCTCAGCTGTAGAATCATCAGCTGTCTCTCATCCTTGGAAAGGGGGCTGGGTTGCCTGAGCCCACTCACAAAGACCCTCTGGTTTTCAGTGGCACCCTCATCCCAGGGGGTCAAAGCACATCACAAACATTGGCCACGGAAGCCTCACAACCACCCCGTGAGGTAGAGCAGTATTATTATCCCCATTTTACAGATGGGGAAACTGAGGCATGGAGAGGCAGAGCAACTTGCCCAAGGTTGCCCAGCAGGCCCCCCTTGCCAGGGCTCACTGTGCTCCCTCCCTGCATGGCAGATGGATGTCAGGGTTTTCCTTCGGTGAAAGGGTAACACAATCGGCTGCTTTCCCACTCGAGTCTAATATAAAAATATCCATGTAATGAGTTCAGTCTTGGCACCAGCATTGAAAGCATCACTGCTCTGAGTGCCGAGCTTCAGAAGGTGGGGAGGGGGACAGCACGAACCCAGGGAGGGCTCCCAGGGCGGCTGTCTGGGGACAAGCCCCTGCTGCCCACGGGGATGGCCCTCCACAGGGGCAGAGCCAGTGGGAAATGGGACATTTCATCCCATTACAGCCAGGAGTGGCCCCGGGACATGGCCAGGCCCAGCTGCTGGTCCCCCCAGCCCTGCTGTGGGAGGAACTGGGGCACAGCAAGGGGCCTCTCACTGATTTGGTTCTCGAATGCTTAAACAGGGGAGCTGAAGCCAAGACCCACCACAACAGCCCTGTTTCCTCCCATCCTGTGCCAGACCCATGGGAGACGCCGCAGCAGCAGCAGGAGACTCTACCTCTAATGGCCAGCTCTGCACATCCCTGCTCTGCTCCAGAATCCTTCTGGATGGGGCAGGCAGCTCCCAACCACCCCAGCATCCAGCAAGCCACACCACGCTCCCAGCAGTGTCTACCCTCCGGGAACACCGGGACCCCGGGACACCCATCGCCCTGCACCCCCAGGCACAGCACCCACCCGGCTGCAGAGCAGGGCACCCCCAGCCCCTCTCTTGCCTTCACTCAGAGCAGAGCAGGCGGCTCCCTCTGCCCCAGCAGCCTCCCAGTCGGAGTGCGAGAGAAGCTCCCAGTCCCCGTGGCAGCCGAAGCCTTCTCCGAGAAGCGGTGCAGGTTGCAGGCACGTGTGTAATAGAAACATGTCTCAAGCGTTGGCAGTTCGGAAAGAAAACAAAAGGGAAAGGCTCGTCCCCTGGCCAGGCTCCCACTGAGTGGCAGGCTGGGCTCAGGGCGCTGATGCTTCATGCCTTTGGTGGTGCTTTTTGCTCTGCCTTGGAGCCGGCCAGGCCGTTCTCGGTGTTGTCGTTCCCTGACGAGCTCACCAGACATTCCTTCCTGCGGGAGAGCACACGGCCAGCTGACAGCCCCCTCCTGACCCCTCTCACCCCCAACCCAGCCCTGCCCACGGCAGCAACCCCACACTCACTTCCCATCCTGGGTCTTCTTGATGATGAACAGAACAACCCTCTTGATGAGCATGAAGAGGATGAGGAGGCCGATGAGCCCCCCTACGACGCCCACGATGATGAGCGTCACAGTGTTGTCTGTCTCCACCACTGCAGGAGAGAAGGTGCTGAGGGGGCTCAGGAGGGAAGCAGCTGCACATCCCACCCCAAAAATCAGCCATCCCATCCACCACGAGCCTTGCCTTTCAGGGATGCCAGCCATGTCCAGGACACCCCACACACCACCACAACGGTGAGCCAACAGGATGGCCAGCACGGTTGGCATCTCCACCACCCCAGTGCCACTCAGGGGAGCCCTGGCCAGCACTCACTCTTGTGGACCACGGTGAGGAAGATGGTGGCATTGTGCTGTGCATTCCTCTCCTTGGGGTTCTTGACGTGGCAGGTGTATTTCCCAGCGTCGCTGAACTCCACGTTGTTGAGGACGATGGAGATGTTGTTGTCCTTCTTGGTCGTCGAGCCGACGAATTCGACCCGCGGGTTGCGCGTCACGAGGGTGGGTTCTGTGGCCTTGTTCTTGATCTTGCCGTGGTAAATCTGCAGGGGTGCAGGGTGTGGGGTCAGCTGGGCTCCCGGCATACCCACGTGAGAGGAAGGCTGGAGTTCTCCTGACGGTGTCCTGCCTCAGGTCTGCACACACAGACATGCACAGTCCCAGCACACCCCACTAAGGCAGGAACATCCGTCGAGGAGGACCTGATGCACATCCCAATGGCAGATTAATCTGATTTGTCTGACCTGCCCTGCAGTGACAGTACAGACCAGGTAAAACATGGGAGAAACCCTGGCAGAGAGAGCCCTTTTGCTGGCCAGAATTGCTCCAAACCAGCCCGCCCGCTAAGGACTTGAGGAGTGGAATATTCCCAGCAGGAAGCAAATCTATACAGAAGCTTTAGTATCATAGACCAAGGGAAGGAGGAGAAAATTAACCCCCTTTTGCCCAAACTGCAGACTTGCACCTGAACAGCGAATTTATGAAAATAAATGAAGCAGCAGCAAATCTACAATAGCTTTGTCCCACCCAGAGTGGGTGACACTCAGAGAGATGGGCATCCTGCACAACTGTGAGAACTGCAGTGCTGGTCTGAACTGGGGAAGCACGAAGGACCTGCCAGGAACTGCAGAGGCAAAGCCAGGAGAGCCACCCACCAGCTCTGTCGAGTTGAAATACCATGTGAAGACCAGGTCCTGGAAGCCTATGCAGGTGGTGAAGACGCAGGGCAGCAGCACATTGGAGTTATTCAGAGCCATCACAGTGTTGGTCTTCCCCACAGACACCTCCAAGGCGAAGGCGATGGCGAAGACATGCAAACCTGGCAAGGAAGAGGGGCAGAGAGAGTGAGGACATGGGTTTGTCACCCCTCATCACCTTTGGCATTGCAGTGCCTGTCCCCAGCACAAGTGTGGCCCAGTGAGAGAGGGGGCCTGTTCCTGGGGGAGCTGGGGCTGGCTGGCACCCACAGGGGCCAGGCAGGTTCAGAGGGAACCATAATATCACCAGAGTGAAATGCACAAATGAAAGCCCTGATTTGCATGTTATCCACAGGCCTTCAGCTAAACCTTAAAGGGGGAGAAAAAAAAGCCAAAGCAAAGCAGAACTCTGTTCTTCACGCAGGAGCTGGAGCAGTAATTAGTGTCGCTGTCCTGGCCGCCTGCCACCCGCTGTCCCTCTCGCAGCCGGGGCAGCTCCTCACAGCTCCGGGTGACCCTCCGGAGCAGCACACTCACTCCTGGGAGCCGAGAGCCTCGGCTCCCTCTGGAGCTGGCAGATGACCTTCAAAGTGCAGAATGCAGCTCTCCTGCTCCTCGCCTCCCCGTGAGCAGGGAGAAAGGCACCAAGGAGCAGGTATGAGCTGAAAGCTCCCAGGTGCCATGCAGGGACTGGCATTGCACCCCTGGGCACCAGGCAGCGTCCGCACAGATCCTTTCCAGGGGCACAGGGATGCTTTGCTCCTGGCCAGAGGAGCAACCTCGCTCCCCATCCCCACCACGCCACGGCCCCGTCCCATTTGGGCGACGTGGCACGGCCAAGATGTGACACAGCCCAGCAAAGCATCACCCTCCCCTTTCCTAGACCTCACCCACCCCTGCAGAGCTTTCCCTGGGCGCTCTGACACCAAAGGCAGGGGACACAGCTCTTTCCACAGCTCCGAGCCGATCCCCAGCTCCTCCAGCTCCTCAACTCGGACACGCCGCCCTCAGCCTCAGATGCGCATCTCTCTGCAGCCGCCTCGGCTGCTGATTTATTCTCCCACACAGGCCGGTGCTAACAACTCCCCAGGCACGTCGCAGCCGGAGCCGAGCCCGAGAGCCCTCCCTGCATCCTGGGCTCCGGGCCCTGCTGCAGTGCTGCATTGCAAGCACTGCAGGGAAGGAGTTACTTAACTTTACACAGGAGCACTCTTTGTCTGGCTCGAGAGAGGCCGTGGCTAAAGGCAGGGAGTGGTTCCCCACCAGATGGAATCTCCTGCAGCTGCCAGGCTACAGAGGGGGGACTTCACAGGCAGGAGTGTCCCAGGGGGACCATGCTGCTACCTGGAGCTGGCAGAGGGATGCCTGGCTCTGCAGGTAAGTTTGAGCAGGCAGGGTGCTGCAAGCGGACACTTGCTTGAAAGATGATTCCTTGCAGCTTGTAACACTTTTAATCCTGTCTGCCACTGTTAGAACACCGTGAATATAATCTGAATTGAATGTGTGGGGTAAATCGAGGCTGACCTTCTTCCTGTCATGCTGTGGTCTCCAGGAAGACAAAATTGATATGTTACCACTAAATAAAGCACAGAGGAAAACACGCTGGGAGATCACTGACTGAAACTGCCACGCACCAGCTGTCAGCATTACTTTTCCATATGCCCAAAGCTGCTGCACTTTGCGCCACCAGACCCCCAGCCTTGAGTGCACAGGGCCACCCCCACCGGGGACTCCAGGCTCCCTCCATCCCTGCAGGCAGCAGTATTCCCTAAGAGACAGCCAAAGAGAAGCGGGGAACAGCCACTCCTGCTGCTCCCAGAGCCTTGCCTGCCTGTCATTTTGCTCAGGCCCCCTGGTGAGGGGACCCAGAGCCACTGAGTGATGTGTTTACCCAGGACCACCATCTGTAATAACTTTCACTGTCCAGAACAGCCAGCGTGACCTCCTGGCACAGGCAGCAAGCCATGCCTGGCGGGCTGGCCGGGCTCCTCTCCACAGGGGTTCCAGGGAAGAGCTCCCAGGATGGCTGGAGCCCAGGCACGATGTGTGCTGGGACAGGACACACGGCTCTCGCCCTCCTTGTGGGCACCAATGCAAGAGGCTGTGCTGTGGCTCCTGGTGCAGCCGGGAGCTCGCTGCCACTCCCTGGGAAGCACGGCATTCCCAAAATGCACACGCACACAGACCTGCTCAGCATCCCTGGAGACCTGTGGGATGAGGTTCACACCTCCAAGCCCTAGACCCCAGGGCCCCGGGTGGTCCCCAGCATCTCCAAGCCTCTCCTACCACCCCACTGCCAACCCCATGGAGAAAGCAGCTTGCACTGCACCTGCCTGAGGAGCCACCTTCAGCCAGGTGCTGGCACCCAAATCCTGCAGGGAGTCAGGTACTTACATGCCTTTTTGCGTCTCCAGCTCCCTTAAACTTAAGAACTATGCCCTCTAAAACGCCTCCCCAAGGGAGTTTCCCGGTAGCAAGCGCTGCACATCCAGCCCTCGGTTCCAGGCTGACACGAGGGTGACCCACGGGAGCGGGAGTGCAGCGGGTGCGTGAGGCTGATGCAGGAGGCTGGGGCCAGCCCCAGGTGAGCAGTGGCGAGGGGACCTCCCTGTGCCCTGTGGCGAGGGCATCTCGGGCACCCCCGGGCACAGGGCAGGGCATCATGCTCCAAAGCAGCGGCCCCGCGCCGGGGAGAAGCGCATGCGAATGGTTTGTTGTACCAAACGAACTGTAAGACAATGACCTGTCGGCGGGCGTGCTGGCGCTGAAGCAGTGCATGGCCTCCCCACGGCCGTGCCCCGGTCACGGGCGGGCGGGCAGGAGCGGGGCAAAGCGGGGTGCAGCCGCAGTGCTCGCAGGAGAAGCGTCGCTGCGGGCAGGGCAGCGGCCGGAGCCGGCACTTCGGAGCTCGGGCTCGGCTGCGAAGTCACCTTGGCCAAGGGACTTCTCGCCGGACCGTCCGTCTGCAGAGCGGAGAGCGGCGTTAGCGCCCGCGGGCGGCATCCCCGCGGAGCGGCGCGGCGGGCGGGATGCGGGGCCGGGCGGGATGCGGGGGTCCCCCCGCCTCGGGTCCCCGGGACGAGGTCCCCGCCGGAGAGGCGGGGGAGGCGGGCAGGACGCGGGCGGTACCCGGGGCGCGGAGCGGGTCCCCGCAGCCC
>VWZG01003753.1:225288-251943 GCA_013396735.1 Grallaria varia
TCCCTCCACTCATCCCGCCGCGTATCCCCCGAGCATCCTCCGCGCATCCCTCCGCTCATCCCCCCGCGCATTCCCCGCGCATCCTCCGCGCATCCCCCCGCGCACCCCCGCGCTTCCCCACCCCGTGCATTCCACTCTCCGGGCGATGGGAATCCTGGAGATGGATTTGGGCCCCTCGCAAGAAGGACACTGTGGTGCTGGAGCATGTCCACAGAAGAGTCTGCAGCACAAGGCTGATGAGCAGCGGCTCAGAGGGCTGGGGGGTCTCAGCCTGGAGAAAGGGAGGCTCAAAGGGGACCTCTGCAAGTCCCTGACAGGAAGGTGGAGCCAGGTGGGGGTCGGGCTCTGCTCCCAAGGAACAAGGGACAGGATGAGAGGAAATGGGTTCGAGTTGCTCTAGGGGAGGTTTGGGCTGGATATTTGGGAAAATTTCTTCACACAGTTGTCCAGCACTGACTCAGACTGCCCAGAGCAGTGTTGGAGTCACCAGCCCTGTAAGAGTTCAAAAAACATGTGGATGTTGCACTTGGGGATATGGTTCAGTGGTGGCTTTGGCAGTGCTGGGTTAACAGTTGGATGTGATGATCTTAGAGGGTTTTTTCAGCGTTAACAGTTCTATGATGGCTTGGGAATGCTGGGCTGGTGCTGCCCTTCAGTCACCTTTGGAAAGACCCAAAGTGCCACTGAGGCTGGTGGTTTCCCTGCTGCTGCCAGGAGGACAAGAAAACAGGACAGCCTCAGCTGTCACTCGGGCATCCCAGCAGAGTGACACCACATGTGTCTCTGCCCTCCATTCCCAAGGCACCTCCCAGCCCCAAGGCAGACAGAAGATGCAGGTGGGGATGCAGATGCAGACAGGGGTGGACAGAGGGATCCACCCGGCCCCAAAGGAACTTGCTGTTCTCACCATGAGCTTGTTCCAGAACAATTGGCTGCACATTAGTTCATGTCTCATCAGCCTTTTCCTCGCTGCCAGGCCAAATGTCAGGCCAAAGAAACGCTGCAGCGCAGAGGCACTTTGGTGGGAAAAAGAATGTGAGGCTGCAGCTGATTGAAACTGGACTGTATCAGCAACAGCAATGGGTCCTGGCAATGTAGAATGAGAGGGAATATGCCCAATGAATATTGCATGATTTCAATTGTTAAGTTCAAGTTGTGCTTCTATCAAAAGCTCAAACAGATGCTTATTATCTGTCTCTTTAACAAGGCTGAGAGGGAGTCATGGAACTAGCCATTCTACATCCTTGAGTAGTGGATTATGTTGAGAGGAGCATTAGAAAACTGTCACAAACCACAAAGAACTACTAAAAGTTCAACTCAACTTGTGTGGAGCCAGAGAAACGCAGCAGACAAAGAAACAACACAGTCTCTGCCAACACCAGAATGCAGCACAGGGGCCTCAGCCCCTCAGCCCTGGCCCAGAGGAGCCGAGTGGGTCACCAGCCCCAAGCACTGCAAACAGCTGTGGGGAAGGGAGCAGGGAACAGGGCAAAGAGGGCCACATCGTTGTGTTCTAATGCCATACACAGTATTTTGGGGGTGTTAGAATGGTCTTCATCAGCGTATTCCAGTCCTGTGCACCACTGAGCCGGAACTTGCCATCATTTCTACTAACCCTAAAGTACCGGAACTTTGAATGCCATTTTCCATAACTGATTTTTTCAATTCCTTAAAAACAGCATGTGGCATTTTTTCCATGCCTAGCTTGTTGTTGTCCTTGAGCAATAGCATAATAAAAAAAACTGGGAATGAAAAAAAAATCCTCTTCTTCCATGGCTTTTCCCAAACATTGTTGTATAGCTGTTTTTGCCAATTTTTGTTGAACAGAGGTCAAAGTATTAAACTCTTGTTCGCGTTCCAGGACCGGGGGAGCAATTGGCTCATATTTGGGGTCACTGACAAAAGGGCTCATTTCTGTGAAAGACTTTAAATGAGTTACAGGGGAACACAAATCCGGTTGTTTTTCTGGAGTGATTGGACTGGGACCATAAGGATCATCTGGTTCTATATCCCCCAGATTATTAAATTCAGGGTCAACAGAAGTAGTAACCATTTCTTGATACTCAGCAGTCCACACTGTAAACTGATCAGCAGACAAAATTAGGCATAAAAGAGATTTCCAATCAGCTGGAGTCATAACATACAACAATTCTTCGAGAGCTGATATCAAACTCATTGTATATGACGATTGTAGTCCATAATCTTTCATCAACTTACGTAATTCTTTTACAACTTCATAAGGAAGACCATCACCCTGCCTGTGTGCCCAGGGTTCCATGACCTATCACCTTCAGGGCATGTTGAGCCTCCTCATCCCCTCTCCAGCCCCCTTTGCAGCTTGCTCTCCTGCCCACCTGGCCAGCAGCAGGAAGCTGGAGGGAAGAGGGACAGCAGGAGCCTTAGCAGGACACAGGGACATCCCAGGGGAGCCTGAGAGGATGCCAGCAGTGCCTGCGGGTTGAGGCATTAGGGCTGCAGAGCTGGCAAGAGGGACAGGAAAACTACCGGCGGAGCGGGCTGGGCAGCGCTGGCAGCCGGTGCTGCGGGAGCGGCGTGCACGGTACTGCTGATGCAGCAGAAGGCGCCTTGGCAGGCGGCTGTGATGGATCCAGAGAGGTGATGGATTCACAGAGGTGATGGATACACAGAGGTGAGTGGAGCTGCAGGCACCGGTGACCAGGCAGGCACCATGCCAAGGCAGGAGGAGGAGCACTGCGCTTGCTGGAGCATCACTAATTGTGAGAGAGGAGGTGGAGGGATGCCTGTCACCCCTGCAAATGATGCCTGTCACCTCCCTGCGTGATGGCTGTTTGGGCCAGGATCGCAGGTGAAGGTGAGTCTGAGGCTGGAATCTCCAGCATCCAGGGACCAGGACCATGGAGATCTGCAGCTCTGGGGATCTGGAACAGTGACACCCTTACCCTGGTGCAGGGAAAGGCCATTAGGTGCAGAGAACCCCCTCCTGTGATGCTCAGGTGTCTGCCAAGCTTGTTTCCAAAACGATGGGTCAAGCTGGAATGTGTTTGGCCAAGCTGTCATTTAGGAATCCCACCAGCAGAACCCCAAATCCTTTTGGAGGCAGGAAGGCTGGAAGTAGCAGCACCACCTGGCTGCAAGGGCTGGCCACTGAGTACAAAAGAGGTCCTGTGAACTCTGGCACAGACGGGGTTCGCTGGGCAGGTGGGTACCCAGCTCATTTCGTGCTGACACATCTCCCTGCTGAGCATCTCTGCAGAGGTGCCCCAGTGCCACTCCCCTGCACGCCGGGGGCCAGCTGAGCCCACACGGCCCAGGGCTCTGAGTGGGATGTTGGCTGTCACCAGAGCCTGATGGAGCTGTCACACTTGGCAGTTCCAGCCAGTCTCCGCAGCCGATTGATCTCCTGAGACATCTGCCACTGCCGTGGGCTGGGAAAGGCTCTGCTGTCCCACACCTAGTCCTGGTGAGCAGTGTGTGCCATGGCCGGGAAGGGCACTCTCAGCAGCTGGCCCCAGGATTTTGGCACTATGCTGATATCCAGGATGGGAGTTGGGATTCCTGCGGCTCAGCGGAAACTCGTTCTGCTGAGTCCGGCACCAGGATGCTGTGTCTGGTTTCAGGGAAGGTGAGCACCCTCTGCTCAGACGCTGTCACCTCCCCGGGGGACAGGAAGAAGGGCTCAGGGGTGCTGCCAGCTGGCTCACAGCCTATGCGAGGGGGTCACAGTGGCTGTCTGTGAACCTTTACTCCCTCTCACTTTGCACTGGTGGAGCTGGGAGGGTTAAAATGCCAGGCTGCTGCTCCCCGAGGAGGGCTCCTGCCTCCCTCCACGTGGGTACCGGCCAGGTAGGGCTGAGCAGAGCTGCTGGCTGCAGCCTCCCAGCTCAATGCAGCAGGCGCAGCGCTGGCCCCGGCTGCCCAGGAGCATCCTGCCAGGGGCTGCCCCAGGAGGATGGGCCCAGCCCCCTCCCAAACCTCCCCGAGCCAGAGGATGCTGAGCTCCCAGCCCTGGAGCAGGCAGAGCTCTCCTGCCACTGGAGGAGGAGGAGGAGGTGGCAACGCTGGAACAGAGCTTCCCATCAGCACCTTATATTTACTGCAAGGTCCTCTGGCTGTGACCTTTAAAAGACAAGGTGGCCTGGCAGCCCAGGAGCTGGCAGTGGGTAGGAGGCACCCACAGGGATCGGACTCTGCAGGACTATCCTGGCTGGGACGGACACGCCGAGCTGGGAGCTGCGAGGTTCTGGGCACGCAGACTGCAGGTGAGTACCTGGATGCCTTTGTCATTCCAGCTCTCCCCTGCCTGCAGCTCTCCCTCAGAGCAATGCTTTCCCCTGTCCCTGCAGCCTCCCCCTGCCAGGGATGGGCTGCCCGCCGCCTCCTCGCCCCTGGCAGCAGAGCCGCCTGCCCTCCGCAGCTGCACAGGTTCCTCACCCCCTTTCACGGGCCCTTTAAACAAGCAGGGAAAGAGCAGCAGTGACCCCCGGCAGCCACTGCAGAGGCATCTGCAAGGAGCACGGAGCCAGCCCTCCTATGTCCCAGGAGAAAGTTTCTTCTGACCTGACACAGCCTGAGGCCACCTCCACTGAACCCTCCCCGCTCCATCTCTTCAGAGCTGCCCTTCGCACCCCTCAGTGCACAGGAGCTCACTGTCCCAGGCTGTCCTCTTCCCAAGTCCCCTTCTGCCAGCCCCAGGAGCAGGAGAACATCCCAGGACAGCAGCTCTGGGCTCCCCCGGAGACTCCCCAGCAGTCCCCTGTGACTCTCTGCACAGCACCAGGCAGAATTCCCTGGCACCTCCCGACCCTTCTCTTGCTCTTTGACACCTGTAATCCCGCCGGGTCGAAAGAAATGTTAGTGGTCTGTAAAAGGGCCTGCCCTTGGTTCTAGAGAAGCATCAGGGTGTAGCAGTCCCTGTGGTGATGAGAACTCACCCTTGTCATGTCTCACGGGGTCTCCTCTGTGATCCCACCGTGCCTACATTCGTCATGAGCTCTTTGCCAGCAACATTCCAAGAGGTGTCCTGAAAGTGCCAGGCTGTGGATCCCCCATCCCCTTTGCCTGTGGGTGCGTTCACCCCTCCATGGGGCTGACCCCCCGAGCCGGGTGGGGTGATAACCCCGTGCCATCCTCTGGAGAGCTGCTCCTCACTGCACAGAGAAGTTTGTTCCTCTGCCATGGGCCAGGTATCAATTGGCTGCACCAGCCCAGCACTGCAGGACTGTGTCAGCAGCACAGTGGAGGTGGTTTGGGTGCCCTTCCTCAGGGAGGCAGAGGTGCCATGGGGAGGTGGAAGTTTTCCGCAGTGCCAACCCCACGGCTGGGCACAGGGCGAGGTGCTCAGGGCGCAGCACCCAGGTGGGCAGGGACATGGAGAAACTCATCCCACTGGCACTGCCAGCTGCCACCCAGCTGCTGGGAGCAGTGGTGGGCTGTCAAGGGGCTCAGGCAGGGCAGGAAGGCAGCACTGGCCTGGGAAAGAGGTGGTCGCAGGTGTGTAGGGGCAGCTGCCAGACTCTGCTTGTATGTGGAATTGGGATGCACTGGTGTTCAGTGGCCCTGGTGGAAGGGCAGCGGGGACAGGCATGACAGAGGGTGGCTGTCAGAGCTCCCCTAGTGTCTCCACGGTGGGTAAATTGATGGATGTGCCTATTAACTGTGCCCCAGTTGTGCCGTGCTGCTCTGGAGCATCCGTGTGGCGTTGCTGGATTGCTGAGTGGGAGAGCAGCCCAGTTACGGGTGTCCATCACCCTGCACATGCCCTGGGCTCTGCTGGAGCCTGCTGAGCCTTACGTGCCATGCCCCGAGCAGCCATCAATCCTGGCTCTCTGCAGAGCAGGGGCAGAGGAGCTGGCAGGGCACAGGTCCCTGTGGCATGGCTGGAGTTCTCACAGTGGGTGCTGAGCACCCCTGACATCTCAGTGCGGGAAGGCTGGGAGAGCACTGGCCACTCTCCCACACCCAGCAGTGCTCTGCCTGCCCCTGGCAGCTCCCAGGAGCTGTGGACACACAGGCTGACCCCGGGCTCCTTCAGCACCCAAAGCACCACAGCAGGACCAAGGTCCATGCAGGAGCTTTGCTCATCCCCCTGGGGCAGGTGCACAGGCAGTGCAGGCAAGGGACCTGTCCTACCCCTCCAGGCAGGAGCACAAAAGCATCGAGCACAAAGTTTGTGTTTTGTTGTTCTTTTGTTTGTTTGACTGTACAAAGAGCAATAAAAACATCCTACACTCAGCAGAGCATTTGGCAAGAGAAGCCCATCGGAAGGCGCAAACCCAAGGCCACATCACGACCCATACCAGCCCTTCCTGTGTGTATAGATATATATTTGTAGACTCTCTCTGTTGTGTACAGCTATGTACATACAGATGCATTGGCAAGTTGCAATCCAAAGGATATAGTGCACGAGAGAAATGAAAGGCAGATGCAAGGCTGGTCGTGTGCAACACTCAGTGGCCTCTGGCCACCGAGTTGCTGGCCCAGTCCCATGTGGAGCCAGGGGCAGCCCGGCTGTGAGCAGAAGGCAGTGCGGGGACACCGCTGGCACTGTGCGGGGGAGCCACAGGCATGGGGTGTGCGGGACAGGCAGCTCAGCCCAGCCCTGCCTGGGACAGGGCGAGCCACGCGTGGGACACGGCACATTCCTGCTGCGGATGGGAAGGGGAGCGACGCGGGAGCCCAACGAGGTGGAGCAGGATGGAGAGGGCATGTGGGACCGGGGTGGAAAGCGATGGGGCAGAGCAGGGAGGGCACGGATGTCCCTTCATTCCCGGGGTCTGACAGCAGTGCCTGTGGCACTGCTGGGATGCCACCCACCCAGGGATGCCACCCACCCAGGGACACAGCAAAGGTCTCCCTTCACCCCTAGCAGTGCTGCTCGTGGGTGACAGGACCCCTGGCACCTGGCCCTGGGCAGTGTCCCCTGCGGCTCCATGCACTGATGCTCTCCTGTCCCATGCCCTGCCCACCATGGGATAAGAAAAGCCCAGGCACGGTGCTGCAGGGGGACTGCCCTGAGACACCTCCCTGCCTGACCCTGGCATGCTCCAGCCCCCACAGCCCACCTGCCAGGTGAGGCAGGTGGCACTGGGCAGGGGGCCCGCGGCTGGGCACGCTGGCAGTGCATTGCCATGGCAGTTATGGGTTGTGCAGTGCTCTGCAGGGAGGCTGGAGGAGGCAGTCTCAGCATGACAGGGCTGCTCGAGGGTGACAGAGATGTCCTAACTCGGGGCTTGCTGTTGTGCCCAGTCCTTCCCAGCAAGTGCCCAAAATCTCCTCTTCCTCCCAGCAGCTCTTCGACCTGAGCAACTTCACCCTGCCACTCCCCACCACCTCAGTTTGACACATCGAAAGAACATTTTCCATTACAATTACCCTCACCAAGAAGGAAACAACCAGAAAAAAAAAAAAATCAGCCCAGTGCCTTTGGCTGAAATGCTCAGACCCAAAAATAGCCCGGGAGGCAGAAGGGCACATTCCTTACAAACCAGGAGCCATTAGTGGTTCCAAAACACAGCAAAGCTGCGGGACACTGTGTGGGCTGATGGTCATTACCCAGCCCTCGACTTCCGAGCAGCCTGGGACAGTCCCTGAGGACCACAGGCTGTCTGTCTCAGCACCCTCAGCACTGGCACACAGGACTCACAAGCAGGAGACTGGCAGCTATCCGAGATCCCTCGGGATGGGAACACCAGTGCCTGTGCCCCGGGCGCAGCAGGAGCACCTCAGGCTCCGAGGGCAGAGGGTCACTGGCCCCTGCTCATGTTTTCTGCTGGGACAGAGTGCAGATAACTGGGCACGGGGCTGCCCAGACCCCTCTGCCCCTCCTGGCACTCCCTGCTCCAGTCCCTCCATGGGTGGGGACTGCGCTGGTCCCCCTCTCTCCCACACCAGCCTGTGCCCAGCACCTCCTCACAACTCAGCCACTCAGAGCAGGGGACAGGCTGGTCCCAGCTCAGCCTCAGGGCAGCCTTGATGCGCTTCAGCCCTCCTCCCCAGCCCTGCCCACCAGGGCCAGGCTCCAGGGACCTTCTTCTCTCCATGCCCTGCTCCAGGCTGGGTTGGGTATTTGGATGGAAGGAGGGATGCTCTGGGGAGACAGAAATCCTTGCTCTGGGAAGCACATCAAGAGGGTCACGCTGTACAGGGGTGACGAGGGAGGGGCGGGCAGGGGGGCATTACTTGGTGCCCTCATCCGGGTTGCCTTCACCGTCTGTCTTCCCTTCCTCCTCCGTCTTCTGGTCGTCTGTGTTGAGCCTCTGCTGCTTTTTCCGGCGCACACATTTCACCACCATCAGCACCAGGATCACCACGGCCAAGAAGCCGCCCACAGAGGCACCCACGATGACAGCCACTGTCGAGTCATGCTTTGGGGGCTCTGAGGAGACAGGGCACGGGCTCAGGGCACAGAGACACCCACTGGGGACAACTGGCAACAGGCAGGGCTCTTGTCATGGGGCAGAGAGCCAGCCTTGCACCCCAGGGTGCCCCACTGACCTTTGGTGAGCACCTTCAGGCTGATGCTGGCATAGCCCCGGTGCCGGTCCGGGGGGTTCAGGACGTAGCAGTTGTAGATGCCCTCATCCTCCAGCTGCACATTTTTGAGGGTGAAGGACACGTCGTACTTGGCGGGGTTCCCGGTGAACTCCACCCGGTTCCCAAAGCGGTCCAGCTGCTTGTTCATGATCTTCATCCGGAACTGCAGGAACTGAGCGACCAAGTGGGAGAGGAGGTGAGACAACACTTGCCACCCCGCGCCTTCATCCCTCAGCTGAGCAACCCCCTCCCTGCAAAGGACCCCAAGGAGTACACATGAATACTGATTCCCAGCCCCAGTGAGACTCACCAGCTCCTCTGAGCAGTTACTGCACTCCTGGTATGTCCAGTTGAGGGAAAACTGCTTGTTCTCCACCTTGTAACAGGAGTTGAAGGTGCAGGAGAGCTTCACAGACGTGCCGTTCAAGGCATTGATGGTGGTGGGGGCCATGACCTCCATGCCCAGTCTTGGGGGTGCTGCCAAATGCAGATGAATTAAGAAGGGGGTCACATCCTCCAGCCACCTGCCTGAGGCCTGGTGTTGCCCTCCAGGCACATCCACGCATGCTGCACCCAGCCAGGAGCGGGATTTCCTTACACAGCAGTGACAGAGAGCAAGGAGAGCAGCCCCAGCCCTGGCACTGATCCCCCTGGCTGGGCAGGAGAAGCATCATCCCTGCTCTGCCAGGGCTGGTGAGCCCTCTGTGCCATGCCCGGTGCTGAATTCTGCTGAGTGCCAGCCAGCCCTGCTCCCTGGCGCTGCAGCCCCAGGCTTTCCTGCTGCAGGATCCACAGCGCTGGATGCAGCGTCAGCACACGGGGCCCGGCGCCACGGCCGCCCTCAAATTTATGGCTGCGCTCATCAGATTTCATTCCCAGCAGGACACAGCACAGCAACGAGGGCTGGGAGCTGCCAGGGTTGGTCCCAGGGGCTGCAGGGGGAATGCAGATGCTCCCCCCACTCCCAGCAGTGCCCATGCAAGGATTGTCCTGCTGGAAATGACCAGAGCAAAGAGGAACAAGGCCAGTCCCTGCTTGCTGTGGCAGAGAAACACAGCTCCTGGTGCAGTTTGCAGGGCAGGACTCATCTGGGGAACAGGAGAGGATGGGATGTCCCAGACCTGCTCCCTTCTCGGCTCCTTCCCTGCAGCTCCCCTAGACCCCTGCCTGCCCCTGCAGCGCCCCATACCCAGAGCCTGCATCCAGCACCTCCCCACCCTGGAAAGGGGACAGGCTCCTGCGCAGCCACCCGGTGCAAACACCGAGGCTAACCCTGCGAGGCACAGGGACACAGAGCCCTGGGAGGGACGGGACCCTAGAGGGGAGGGGTGGCATGTGGCATCCCACGGGGCAGGGACAGCGACACTGCCACCGCCACCGGGTGCTTTTCCGATCACCTCACCTCTCCCCTTGGGCAGCTGCTCTTTGCTCTCAAACCTTCTTCCCGAGGTGCTCCCGAGTCCAGCCCTGCGGCCGAGCTGGATGCATGTCCAGGCTGCTCCACTGGCCGCTCCGCTCCGTCTGCAAGCAGGGCAGGAAAGGGGCCAGGCTCTGCAGCCAGGGAAAAGAGCCTTTCCCAAGCAGCAGATGTGGCTGTTTCAAGCCACAAGTCTTGCCGCAAGGTGTGAAGCTCTCTGGGGGCAGAGGGTGCCCTCAGGTATGGCCAAGCCCTGGAGATGGCTCCTTGCTGTGCTGGCAGCTGTGGAGAGCACCCTCCATCCAGTCCCAGTGCAGGGGGAGCTCCCAGGGGGCTCGGGGAGACAGGGATGGGGCCGGCTGGCACATGGGGATGAGCTGCAACACCCAAGGAAGGAAGAAACCTCCTGAGCCAGTGTCGCAGCCCTGCTGCCCTGTCACAGCTTTAGATGCTTCCAAGGAAACCTTGCAGGGATGGAAGAGCAGAGCCAGGAGCTGATCTGTCCCAGCAGGCCTGGTTGGAGAGGACCCTGCAGGGAGCCATGGTCTGAGCACTCGATGACCTGTGTGCCTGCAATGGGGTGACCTGGCTTTGTCCTGTAGCCTCGGGGTGCCCCAGGGCTTTACAGAGGGATGAGATGCCACCAAGAGCAATCCTGCTGCCCCAGCCAGGGAAACCATGGCCTGGCAGCCAGGGGGTCCTCATGGGCAGCCAGCACAGGGAGGGCACACACCCTGGGACCACCCACGTGTGAGGGTCCAGAATGTCACTGCCCAGCACTGGGGGACAACAGAAGTGGGGGAAGAAGCCCCTAAACCCCCTGGGACCGACCGTCCGGGCTGTGTCCTCCGGCGCCGCGCAGGCTCCCAAACGCTCCGTCACGCTGCGCCCTGCGCCCAGGGAGGTAAAACTACAGCAGCCTCCAAAGCAGACCTCGCTAGGCTTTGCATCCTCCTTTGCCAGGCTCTCTCCTCAGGGAGAAGGCAGCCCATCAGGAGCTCCAGGACAGCGTGGACAGCACTTCAAAGAAGTGATGTGTTCCTGTCCATGATCGATTGCCACCCAAAGCTGCTGACACGCTGCGGGGCAGGACGTGGGGAGCAGGTCCCCCCCACCCCAGCCCGGTGCCCGCTGCCCCCGCTGCCAGCCACCACCCCGAAGGACAGCCACAAGCCAAGGCAGCCCACCCACCCCAGCCCTGCAGCGAGGCGCATCCCCTGCCCCCTCGGCAGCCACTGCTCTCCCCGGCATGCAAACAGCCTGGAGCTCAGCACCCAGCCAGCGGGATGCACGGCTCTTGTAGGACGATATGTGGGTGCAGCCATACCCCCCACCCCGCCCCAAAAGCAGGTCACCCTGGCTGGTGGCTCTCTCTGCAGGGCGCATGCTGGACCACCTCCATCCCCATCCCTGCGGTGCGGCGCTTCCCGCTGGCTCACCGCGCCGGGAGGGGCTGGGATGGGGGGACAGGGGCTCCTGGCCGGGCAGGGGGGGGTCTCCCCACCTGGCTGCATGCAAAGGCATCAAGCCGACACTTACCCAGCGAGAGGAGCAAGGTGAGGCCAGTGAGGAACAAGGTGGGCTGCGGGAGCCAGGCTTCTGGGCTCATTTTGGAGGATTTTTGTGTGTGGCGAGGACGTGGTGTTGGGCGTGGGTTTTTGGAGGTGGTGGGGTTTTTTTCGAACGCCCGGGTTATTTGCAGGTGACATATAACATTAGAGCCGCTTTATTTCCACAGCCCAATATGGCTGGAGCAGTGCTGGGGTGAAAAAAAGCAGTAAATGCTGTGGTTGGTGGATTGCAGCCGGCGGAGTGGGAGGGCGGAAAAATTTTCCCCTGAACTGCAGGCGACAGCTCCTGGCACTCCAGCTCTGCTTTCTCCCCGTGAGTTGTGTCACAGGGTGGGCTCCTGCAGCCCCCTGGTTTCAGTGAGGCGTGCAGATGTGTCCCCTTTGCCCTGCGACCAGCCCCACTCACACCCCATCCACGGCAGCATTTCCCATTCAGCTGGGCCTGAGAACACTGGAATTGCCCTTCTGAAGCCAAATGGAGAGCAGAGATCCAGGCTGGGAAGAGCAGAGGGTCCCAAGGAGGCAGCCTGCACAGCAGCCTGGTCGGCATGCCCAGGAGGAGGCACCACCACAGGCAGGTGACCTGCAGCAGGTAGAAGCACTCCTGGTCACCTGTCTGCTGTCACCTGTCTGCTCCCAGGCCACTGCATGGGCAGCTCCCTTGCTTCCCCGGGGTGCCAAATTCTGCCATTACCCCAGCAGTAGCACCTCTCCTTGCCCAGCTCATGGGGCAGGAAGGCTTTGCCCAGCAGTAACAGAGCTAGAGAAAGCCTTTGACCCCATTGGCACCATCAGACCAGGAGGCCTTGGGGCCCTGGACTCCAAGCCTGCACTCAGGGCTGCAGAGGTGGGTGCAGGAAGGAGATGACACAACCTCATGGACACCAGAAAGGCAGTGACAGCCCCCTGGACACTGGAGTGGAGTTTGCTGAGGCAGCACCAGTGGGGAGGAAAGGCAAGGAATACCCTGAAGCCAGGGCACATCTTTGTCCCTACACACCAGAGCCCTGGGGAGGGAGAGGTGGGGCAACAGGGATACAGGAGGGATGCAGGAGGGATGCAGGAGGGATGTGAGAAGGATGCAGGAGGGATGCAGGAGGGATGCAGGAGGGATGTGAGAAGGATGCAGGAGGGATGTGGAAGGGTGTGGGAGGGATGAGGGAGGGATGCAGGAGGGATGCGGGAGGGATGCAGGAGGGATGCGGGAGGGATGCGGGAGGGATGCAGGAGGGTGTGGGAGGGATGCCGGAGGGCTCTGCTACCTGACCAGCTTCAGAAGAGGAAAGGGGACAGCTGAGACAGAAGGCATAGAGAGCATCAGGGCAAACACTCTCACAGCACACACAGCAGTTTCCTACCCACTCTACTCAGCCACAATGTCTCCCACGACCCCACAAAGGCAGCGGGAGGCCAGATGTGACCCTGCAACACCCCAAAACCAGCTCCTGCCACCGGTTCCTCCTGCCATCCCATGGCTCTGCCTCCTCCAGGAAAAGAGAGCAGGGTGTCAACGAGAACCAAGGAGGCAGTGCTGCAGTCTGCTGGCAGTGGTGGGAGGTGGAGGGTCCCCGTGGTCCCCTCCGCACCTGGAGGTGTCAAACATCTATATATAGAGTGGGAGCAGCGCCAGCGCCCGCCGAGACGCTGCCCTGGAGGCCAGGGAGGGCTGTGCTGGGCTCCCCCCAGCCAGGGCTGTCCGTCCTGGGTGCAGGATGGGTGCTCACCCACGGCCAGGGGTCCGTCCTGCTCCCCTCCATCCCCATCCTGCTGCAAAGGGACCCCTTTGTAGCCCATTTTCCAGCGGGGCAGGTGCCCTGTGCGAGGCTGCACGTGGGTGCAGGGGCTCCCAGGCAGCTTTTGGCACACTTGGACAGCACAGCCTTAAGCAAGAGGTAAAACAGAGACAGGGAAGAGTCCCTGAGTTTTATTGGCTTCAGAGCAACACCGTGAAGGCTCCTGTGGAGTCTCCCCCCTTGGAGATCCTTATCTCAGGACCAGGCTCCAAGCTGGAGCGTGCAGGCTGTGCCCACTGTGCCCCTCTCCAGGGGCAAGAGGGACAGGTCTCCCCTGGTCCCCCACAGACAGCTGGGGTGGGCTGTGCCCAAGCAGTGCCCTGGCACAGAGCACACGGTGAAGTGTCACCAGTTCTCAGAGGAAGGGCTGGCAGCAGCACAAATGCTGGTCATCCAAAGGGGCAAAGGTGTCTTGGACACACCTGGCCAAGGGGCTTCATCCCCCAGCATGGTTATTTCTTCTGGTCTGGAGGCCAGGGAAGTGTCTCCTCTGGTCTGCTGTGGGGCTCCTTGCTTTGTCCATCACCTTGTCTCCCCTCTGCCATCCACTCTGCCGGGATCACCCTCTTGGACAGCTCCACGTAGACGCCGTTCTCCTGGCAGTGGGAGGGGTGCTGCAGGAGCAAGGGACAAGGTGTGAGCCTCACCACAGGTCTGTTTGGAGGGGGCAGGGGGCAAGGGATGCTGCTGTCTGGCTCGGGGAATGAGGGGTCAGGCCTGGATGCTGTCACCCTGGCGAGGGGGGCAGTGATGTGGGGGTCAGACCAGCCCCACATCTGCACACCCTGCCCACCCCTGCTCAGGGCAGCTGCCTCCTCCTCACCATGGTTATGTAGATGTCCTCAGCTTTCCTCTTCTTCTTTGCATCCTGGTCAGCTTTGGGTATCTCAGCACCAGGGATGGAGCAGTAAAGCGCTTCCTGCAAGGGGGAGATCAGGATGTTTGGAACCGGGCAGTCCCTGAACACACAGGGGCTGCCTGACCCCACTCACAGGGCAGGCAGCAGGAGCCGTGGTTGTGCCTGGGCAGTAAGTGGCACCTCGTGCCTGGCCACTGTGGGATCCCCTCCCTTGGCCTCCCCACCCTGAGCCCACACCTCCGACCTCAGTGATCCCTCCAGTCTCAGCTCTCACCTCTGCTTTGTTCTTGCTGTTTCCCATCTTCTCCAGGGCCGTGTTGGCTGCAAACCTTGAGGGAAGGCAACAGCACTGTCATCTCCAGCAAGGAGCATCACCTGCTCCCCCTGTCCCTCCCTCCCTCTCCTGGGACACTGGCAACCCTTTGCACATGCCTCAGCCAGGCCATCCCTGCTGCTGGCAGAGCTCAGGAAGGCTGGGAGCCAAGGGGGGACCGGTCAGGGCAGAGTGACACTAGATGGCAGCAGGAGCCTGCACCCCACACCTGGAGAGCTGAACCCTCACACCCGCGTGGGCAGCTCAGGGTAATGCTTGGCTGGGGAGAGCAGCACAGGAGGGCTGCAGGGAGGTGCTTTGCTCAGCCCCATAAACCCAGAGCCAACATTGGTACCTCTTCCTCACGCAGAGTCCGGCCAGGAATGCCACCACCATGGCCACAGAGCCACAGCCCACCACCGCTGGCCAGAACCCGGAGTCTCTCAGGGGTGCAGCATCCTCGACATCTCCTTCTGGGGAGACACCAAGGCACGAATGGCACCACAGGGACCCCGACCCTGCTGCAGGAGGGCCGTGGTTGCAGGTCTGAGAGCCTCCAGAGCCTCTGCAGCCCCTCAGTGTGGGGCCAAACAGGGTGAGGGAAGGGATGAACAGCCACAGGGCACCGCACACACCTCTCTGCACCGGGGGGCTGACGTGCAGCACCGTGTGGTTCTTGTAGATGTTGCTGCTGAGGACCAGCCGGATCTCACACTCGTAGGTGCCGCTGTCGTTCACGTGCAGGTCCCGCAGCTGGATGGAGCCATCCCAGTGGGAGATGCTCCCTTGCCACTGCACCCTGTTCTTGAACCGGCCCACGGGGACTCCATGGTCACTGTAGTAATAAAACACCATCTCCTCCTGCCAGGGCATGGACAGCATCAGGTGACAGGAGCCCAGTGGAAGGGCACTGCCCTGCGAGCCTTCCCTCCTCAGGAGCCCTCAGCTCCCTGCCCTCTCCTTCTCCCCATGGCACAGAGCCGGCTCACTGCCACCCTCCTGGGAATCCCCAGGATGCAGCACCCGGTTCTGTGCATCCCCTCCAGTGTAGGGCCATGGAGGGTGGTGGAGGTGTCCCACCACCGCACGGGGAGCTTTCCTCCCCTCGTGGAGCCTTCCTCCCTCTCGTGGAGCCTTCCTCCCNCACGGCTGCCTCTCCCACCCACCCCTGCTCCCAGTCCCCATGCCCCACTCCACCACCCACCCCCTGACCCACCTGTGTGCCAGCCCCTGCCTTGTACAGCCAGTCCACCTTGGCCACTCTGCGGTCCTTGTTGTCCAGCTCTAGGAAGCGGCACTGCAGCAGCACAGAGTCCCCAGCGCTAGCTCGAAGCTGAGGCTCTGTGAACACCCAGCCAGCCCCTGCGCACCGCTCTGCCGGGGACAAGGACAGCAGGGTGAGTGCAGGGAGCACAGCCAGGTGCAGCCTGCCTGGCCCCATCGGGATCTCCTCGCCGGGTAAGCTTGGGGCTGGTGGCACTGACCAGTGCAGAGGCAAAGCCTCTCCCTGCGCCCTGCTCTTGGCGTGCCTGGGATGTGGGGCAGCACATCCTCCCACCACCAGAGCAGGGGCTGCTGCGCTCGCTGAGCAAGCCACACGCAGGAGGGAAGTTGGGAAGCACAACCCCAGCCCTCCAGCCTCAGAGCCAAAGCCTGCAGCTCCTGCAGGGCTGTTCCTGTGAGTCACTGGCTGGGAGAACCTGTGCTGCTCTCATCTGCACCAGGCCAGGGGCAATTCAGCCGCTTCACATGGATTTCAGTTCCTCCTTCGCAACCTGCCCATTTGGCTTCCTTCCCCTTTGCTCACAGGCTCCAGACCTGGGATCGTACTTGTCTGGCCACATAACTACAGTCTGGGGTTTCTAGAGAAGCTGGACAGTGGGGGAAAAAAAAAACCAAACAAGAGGAACATCAAAGAGCACAGAGCTGACAGAGCCAGGGTGAAGCAGCTGCCGGCCCGCTGGGCTGCAGAGCGTGCAGCAGGCAGGGCATTAAAGGTCTCTTCCAAACGAAATGATTCTGCGAAAAAAGTGGGGCAGAAAATGCCACTGGAGCTCATCAGAAGAAACCCTGCATGCTCCAGAGCCTCCTCTGGCACTAGCAAGGAGAGGCTGAGGCTCCATTGAGAACTAAGTGTGAGCAGGGAGCTGCTCAGACAGGTAGGCTTGTCCTGGTGTCTGAGCCACTCTGCTCAGCCTGTCCACAAGCCACCGAGGGCTGGGCCCTGGCCAAGCACCAAGTGCTTGTCTGATGTCCTGTAAATAATAAACACAAAGTGCTACAGCTTCCCAAACAGGTTATTTTGGTCTTGACCAGCTGCAGAGCTGAAAATGACAAACACTTGCCAGAGGAGAAGACCAAGGGAGTGAGTTGCCTCAAGCAGAGCCAAAATCAATACCTTGGAAACCTTTCCCTGTATTTAGACTTTGTGAAGCTGTTCTACTTCTTTCAAGACCTTGGAGCCTGACTAAGTAGAGGACACATCTAGGGATGCCACTGCCACTCAAAGCCTATATATATGTGAGATCTGCAGGAAGGGAAGGTGCAGCACCCGGAGACCTGAGGAGTTACTGGTACCCAGGAGAGGAGCCTGGTTACTGCTGCAGCTCTGAGGGGTTCTGACCACAGGAGGAGAGGAACCAACAGATCTTACAGCAAAGGCAGAGGGGAAAGAAGGCAAGGTAAACAAAATTTATAGCTTACCCAGCCATGTCAGCACCAGAGTCAGGCTCAGCAACACCTTCATCTTATTCTGAAAAGAACAGCAGAAGTGACACAGGCATCATTCTCCCCTGGGGCAGGACATCAACAACTTGCCACCAGCTCAAGGTCAGAGAAAGACACTGCTGCGTGATGTGCAGCCTCTCAAGTTGGGAGCCTGAAACTCAGTGAAGCACAGGTGGCAGACACCAGGTCTTTGTTGTTTCAGACCACTCTGAGCCCTGGAAAGGAAGAACGAGCGCGGGGGAAAGGGTGCTCTTTGTGTTCTCCCCTAAGTCACGAATCTTTCCGGTGGTTTGGGGGGCGAGCCTCTGACATCTAAGCAGAGGTGTTCATAGGTATAAACTCTGCTCGCGCCACAGTGGGATGGTTTTAATACCACAGAGTCAGAGAAGTTTGGTTCTAAAAATACAGACCTACACCAGGACTAACCCAAATGCCCCAGGGTGCTGCACATGGACAGAGGTTCTGCTGGAGCCCTTTGGGGTCTGTTCAGACTTGTTTGGTCACTGGATTCAGCTTGACCTGCTGCACATCTCTCAACATAAAGCTGACATCTCCTTTCTGCACATCCTAGATATATCCTGAAGCCCAAGGAAGGACTGGCTGTCATCCTCAGGAATATGCCAGCTGGTGTCCAAAGGAAGGCAAAGTCAGCACCCTGCTCCCTGTGTCCCTGCTCCATGATTCCCAGCTATGCCCATTCAAAGATGTTAAACACATTTATGGGCTAAAAGTTACTGAGAGAAGCTCTCCTGCCCAGAGAACCTGCACAAGACAGTTGGATTTGTGCTGCCTTTACCAGCACATGTATTCCAATCCAGGCATTCTGCAGAAATAGAAAGGCAAGAGCTGAATCATCGCTGACATCTTGGTAGCTTCTCTCTTTTTCACTCCATCATGCAAATGAGAGCATCTTTAGACCAGCCTCAGACAGGGATTACAAGCCCAGAATTAGCTACTGGGTACCAATGGGTCTGTTCTAGGCTGAGAAATTCCCTACAGCTTTGCAATCAGAGACGTAAAACCCTCTGCCCTTGACCACCCTTCCCTTTCCACAAACAAAAATCCTCAGAAGTGGCAGCACACCTTCTGGAATTGCCTCAGCCCTGCCTTTCAAACCACAGGCCCCCTTTGAGGACTGGGTTTCTGGCGCTGGAGGGGCAAGCTGTGGTTTGGCTGTGCAATGTTTGCAGCTCTGCTGTGACACAGTTTGCTGCACACACGACCTACAAACACAGCGCAGCCCCTGCACTGCTCCAAGGCTCTGCTGGGGCAGCCCAGCTCGCTGCAGCAGGCCACAGCATCCTACTTTCCAGAGCCACTGCAGAACTCAGGCAGGGCTGCACCCACCCAGGACCACCCCCATGCGGGACCCAAAATAGCAGCCAGCTTAAAAATATAGCCCTCAGCACACAGAAACCTGGGATTTCTACACTCAGAACCTCCTAAGTTCCCTGCAGATGAGCTACTGAGCCTCTGGACCATACTTGCCATCACGTCCTTCCTGGATTTATTATCCCGTTTTCCCGAATAAATTCTGGTCCCATCTGGGAGCACATTTTTGCAGGGTCTGCCCCTGTGACACACACCAGTAAGTGGGTGCTGAGATGCACCAGCTGGAGACAGCACCCACTCACCCGCCTGTTACGTGTTTTGTGGTGCTGACACACCTTTACCAAACAAACTGGGGGGGAAAAAAGACACATCCATACAGCCTTCCCATTTCCTTATTTATTTTTTTTTCTTATGTGGCATCTGAATTTCCAGCGTTTCTGATTCCTTGGTTCTCCTTTCAGGAAAAATAATGAAAAGGAAAAAAAAGTAACTATTACTGCAAAAACTACTCACCCAGTGTGGCTTAGGGAGTCAACTTGTCTTGCATGAAGGGTTCTTCAGTGACTAGTTTGGAGTATCTGAGTTGGTTGTTAATAATTCAGAGTATCTGAAGCAGTTACTAAGTTGCCTTGAAGTCACATGTGACAGATATTTCACTTCTCAGACTTTTTTCCTTCTCTCAGGTCCAGCTTTGACATGCAAGAGGAAGTAGATTAACAAATCAGAACATGGAAGTGCTGCAGCAGAGAGGTCAGAGCTGCAGGAGCATCCGCCCGAGAGGAGATGAAGGGGGAAGGCACCTCGCAGGTACAAAGTGCCCCAGCCCTCCCACGGTGGCCCAGCAGCCTGACCAGTCATCGTGTGGGAAGGCAAAGATGGAGAGACTCCTGGCACACGACCTGTGTTCCCTCCTGGTTTGTTTTTTGGGGATCAGAGCTGCTTAGAGAAGCGTCACTGCTGCAGACTGGGTGTTGTCCTCACGAGGCAGCAGCAGCAGCAAGTAAAACTCTGTTGTACTTTACTACTGGTGCTGCCAAGAGCCCCAGGCCAGCAGCACCTCAGGGGCTAAAGACCCCTCTGTTCCCTTCAGGAACACCCCCAGACAGTGCTGCACCACCCCCCCCCTCAACCCCAACCACTTAAAAAACCTCTTTTCATCCTTCCTCTTTCCCCGAAACACCAAAGCAACTACTGTTCTCCATTCCAGTATCAGTGGCTTTAATGGTACACCAAGAAATTTCCATATGCACGGCAGAGCAAGGGAAAGTTCACTCTCACCCAGCACCCTGCCCGGCGCCGAGTGCCCCCAGCTCCCTGCTGGCAGTTCAGCTCTGCACCAGGAAGGTTTGCCCGGGATCCAAGCCCGTTGTTTGCAAAGGAGTTGAAGGCAAACCCTTTGCAGCAAAAGCAGGCTTTTCATTTCCACGAAGAACTTGCGTGACGGGGGCACTGCTGAGAGCGGAATAGCAAAGCCACTTCCCCCAGGCTGCACAATCCCACAAACAGCCTTTCCCAGGGAACTTCTGGCCCACAGAGAACATTGTGCCACCAAGAAGCACAAACGTTTTAAATATTGCTTTGTAGTAGACAGGACAAAAAGTGTATTTCTCTGTATTGGAGGTGCAGATCTACAGCTGACCTGCTCCTCGACACACCTGGAACTTGCAGCCATCACAGAGATGCCAAAGGGAGACTTGGGAGCTGTTTTGCCTTTTGGGTTAAATCAGCCCCCTTTACCCTTTACCCATCCTCACGTGCCAATTTTTATACCTAAGCAACAACTCAGGATGGTAGTTTAATGGGTTCAGTTATATTTAACCAAATAAAGTTATCCACAGACCATCATGAAATAAAGCAATTTATTGGTAATGGCACATCAAAATCAGCAGTAAACTTGTACCACATCTCTCAAGGGAGAATATTTGACCCATGGCACACACAGGAAGGAAGCAGCAAACAGCAGCTCTCTAGGGATTGAGCAGACATGAGTTCTGCTGCTCTCCATCATTCATGAAGGGACAAGGTCGGTGAAAGGGGAAATGCTCTTCCTTAAGGGGGAAGCAATGCTGCACAATTGGCCATTTCCCTAAAATGGTACCCCGGAGAGGAAGAAAACCACTACTGCAAACAGAACATGGGTTTTGGGCAGTGCTCGAGTCCATGGTTGAGGTAGATGGGGTTGTGTGTCCCCAGATACAGAGTCCCCATTTGCATTTCTGATTTAAAAAAATATTTGTTCTCTATGAATTGTGCTTCACTTCTACAAGTAGAAGGAGATGGAGCCAGTGATGCAGCTGATTAAGCCAAGAAATAGTCAAAAAGCAGTAGGTTCTCTTCACTCCAAGGATGCCAGATACCACTTCATCAAACTGGCTGGAGTCACCAGCAAATACATTTAAAAAAACCCAGAATAAACATTGTCAATGCTCAAAGATGACCAGCCCAGAGCTCTGGAGCAGCCCCCGTTCTTCAGCAAACTGTGTTTCAAGAGCTCAGGAAAGGAGGGATATCACCAATAACTCAAAAATTTGCAAGTGAACCAAGACACAGTGGCAGAGGGCTGGGAGGACAGAGCCTGCACAGCTGGAGAGGCTTCTGTAAGCACTGCACGAGAGAGGTCAAGAGATTTTCTTTTCCCCAATAAATTAGAAGGGTTTTAAAAAACACATTATTCTGTGGTTGTATAAAAGTGAATTCCCCCACCAGCATCATTCATCCGATCTACCAGGAAAAGGGCATGTCCTTCAATCCACACTGGTTATCCAGCAGCTTTCAGAGGGATCTAGCCATGATTTTCAGTGCTGTAATTTTGTTCTTTCTCCACAGACTCAGCCCTTCCTCAGTATGGATCTTCCTCATCCGTGTCCTAAAAACAGGGAGCATGGAGAGAGAAATTGAGACTATGGCTGAAGACATGAGTCAAGGCACGAGTTCAGCAAAATGTTGAGCCTGCTGGGCTTCTGACAGGAGCCTGAACACTGCCCAAAACGCTGCTGTGCTTGAGCAAGCCAGAGGACTGACATAAACCCTGGTGTAAACACATGTAAATGTATGTACATACACGTGTGAGCTCCTGCAGCTGACTCTGGTTGCCTTCTCACAGACACACAGAGCGCTCACCGCAGCAAAGCCAACACGTGAAGGGCTTTTTAAGAGAAGAAGCTGCTAAAGTTCAAACCAAAGATGAGCCATAAAGCGCAGCACAAAGCAAAAGCACCCCCACAATCCCTTCAGACAGGCCTGAGCAGCACAAATTATTGGTTTTTTTTCAGCTACGACAACCACCTATTTTCAGAGCCCCGTCGTCTGTAATTCTAACCACAGGAATCATTTGCTGGCGTCCCTGTGAGACAGATCAGCAGCTCTCAGCTTGAAACTCACTCAAACTCCTCAGCTCTGCAAGGGAAATCTCACTAACCCTCCAGTCACTTTAAGTCCAAAGAGATTTTTAGATGGCTCTGCAATTTTAATTGTTTGGTAACATACTAAGCAAGAAAAAGTACATTACAGAAACCTCAAAAATGTAGGATCATTAAAGTGAGTGTTACAGGATTCTCAGAGACCTGATCAGATAAATATTTCAGTATCAGAGAGCAAAGAATCAAGTCTGACAAAACACATGAAAGCAGCAGGATTATATCAATTATATCCAATTTGACTCCTCTCAAAGGATAAAAAGACAACTTTCAAGATCTCCCAGTGCCTGGCAGCATTTCTCTCACCAAAATGGGTCTCCATCCTTTCCCACCTGGTCCTCCCTGCTCCCCAAAGTGTCCCTTGGAACGGCCTTTCCAACTCCCAAGGCAACTTTCCCTTTGGCACAAAGCATTTCCTACTTTCTGCACCTCTCCAAACCCTTGTTCCCAACACTGCTATATTGTAACTGCTGTGCCTTTATGTAGAAATGTAAATATTTAATATTTAACTTACACAATTGCTTGTTTTTCATTCTGTATCTAACAGGAACCATCAGCACACGCCTGTCTGAAGGCATTTAGGACATTTTAAATCACTGGCATTAGAACAGTGAATCAAGCAACACTTATTTAAATCCTCCTTAGCAGATGTCCTGACTATGTATAAAACATACAAAGGTGCCTCGGGTAAGTTGACTCTATAGGAAAAAGAAATGAAAACACTGAAATGACGGAGGAATGTGCCACACTTGTGGCTGTGGCTGCTGATTCCAGCAGAGGAGACTCACACAAAACCAGGGCAGCAGGTGGGAAAAACACTCCGTGGTCTCAGCACAGGGCACCTGATCAGCAGAAACTGCTGATGTGAAGTGGGAAGTGAAGGAGCAGAATTAGATGACAACAACACACAACAAAGTGCAACAACAAAAAAGAAAAGCCACAAACAAACAAACAAACGACAGGGGTTGAGCAAGATTCTGTTGCAATGGAAACAGGGTGAAAGGAGGAAGTCTCCTAAAGGGAGGCAGGGCTGCACGGTGCCACCTCTGCAAGGGACACAGCGCACTGAGGTAGCACTGCCAACCCCCAAATGGCCCTGCAGAGCCTTTAGAGAAAGCACACAGCAGCCAGTATGTAAATTCTGGTTTTTCATCTTAAAATGACCGCTTTGGTTCCTATAAAATTGAGTGAAAAATGGATCTCAAAGCCATCTTCCCCCACCAGTGCCACAGCACGACCAGCAGTTCTCCCTCCCTCTAGCTGAGGAGCACATGGAGTTTAAGTCCTGCATCTGGGACACCTCCTGGACATCCAGAGGGGCTGTGACAAGCTCTGCCTGCTGCTCTTAGCACCTCCTGAGAGCATCAAAATTGGCAAAACCACTGTGAAAACACCAGCTTTCACTTACCACACAGTTCAGGCACCACGCTCTGAGTTTCCCGGAGCAGCCAGTGCCCTCTGTGTGCTCAGGCCTGCAGAAAAAGCACGGGATCAGGTTGGACTTCTCCTCCCAAAACATACTAAGGAGTCCTACAGAGTCCAGATTCTATTTCTATCACGTGGGATCAAAGGGGTTTTATCGTGATGAAAAGCCTTTGATTCTGCACAGCTAAACTTTGGAATAAAGACTGTCAGATCCCTCATTCTGAAGGCAGATATTTCAGTGCCATGAAGGATACAACAAGAGTTGCTCTTTGGGCTGGCAAATCTTTAAAGCACCAATCAGAACACAAACACTGCAGTAAAAACCCCGTTCTTCAAGGAATTGCAGCACTGGATTGATTGCACAGCCAGGTGCAGCTCCTGTTACCTGGTCGTTCTCCCCACTGAACCTTCCAGAGAAGAATCCCCTCCAGTGCAGAAGGGAATTTGGTCTCCAAGGCTCCTTCAGTACCTGTCATCTCTGCTCGGGCCACCACAGGGGAACCAGGTGACGTTATTGGGCTTGTTTTGTTATTATGGTTGCTTCATACCAAAAAGCAACATAGAAAGCTCACGTAGGCAAAAATATCTCGCTGACTCAGGCTGAAATAAATCCTATTACAGAAGTGAAAGCCTAACCCTAAACTGCTTCAAGTTCCATGGCCTCTCATGAATGGCAGAAAAAGGGAATGTACAGCACTTGGCTCGTGTTCCAACATGGGGTTTTCCCAAAGCTTTCTGGCTGCTGAATGATGTTCCTGGAGAAGAAGAATCAGTGAGGGAACCACAGAGCACTGTGTGATGAAGGACAGTGGAGAAACCACCCTTTGGCCTGTGCCAGCAGGCCAAAGTGGAAATACAGGCTTTAGGCTGCAGCCAGAACTTACTCATCAGACACTTCGATGGAGGATTTCTTATAGCCACCTTTTCTTTTCTCCTTTAGCACTCGGAATTTCCTTCCCATCCTTACCAGCAGCAGAACGACCACGATGAGGGAAGGGAGAAACACCAGAATGGAGAGCAGTGATGCTGAGGTCAGCTGGAAGGAGAGCCCTGCAGGGGGACACGGTGGCATCAGCAGTGAAATACAACAAAAATACAGCAAAATACAGCAAAATAGAGCTTTTCTAAGCCTCTGGAACAAACGTCCACCCAGGACACAGCTTGGTGGCCTTGCCACGTAAAGCACAGAGCCGGCAGGTTTGAAACAGCCTGTCACCAAGTCTGTGGGATTCCTGTCACAAACCCAGCCCAGATGGGCACTTCAGATGCAAAGAACTACAAAGGCAGGCAGGTCACGACGTAGTTCTATCAGCACATCTGAGCTGCAGATTTGGGGCAGGTCTGGCACGCAGGGCAGAGGAGGAGATTGGGTATGACTGACAACCAGTGCCCGCGATGGGAGCATTATTTTTAGGCCAGCATTTCCTCCATGTTTAACTTGTTCTACTGCAGTGTTTGGAGACCAAGACTCCTGGACAAAGGGGTACTTTTCATTTCTGTTATCGCCACAGGTCCCTCCGTCCCTTCCTGCCCCTAATAAATCCAATAGTTCTCAATGTATTGAGCTGAGAAAGAGGGGCTTGAGGTAACTCTTGTTGATACTTTAACGTGGAAATTTTCCACGTGATGCTCAGAATTCCAGGATCCCAACAAAGCTGCAATGCAGCTCCATCCCAGAGGTGAGGCCGAGCCATGGAAATGGAGCCTTACCCCTCTCTGTAACCACCAACACAGTCTGGGGGATGTTGTGGTACACATCTGGAGGATTCTTCACACTGCAGAAGAACGTCCCATTGTCACTCATCTCTGGGCTTTGGATGGTGATGGAAGCGTCACCATTGGCAACATTCCCGACCCAGGATATCCTGCCTTTGAACCTTCCCACTGTCGTTGGGTATGGAATGGACTGATAATGGAAAATCTAAAAGGAGGCAAAGACAATAAAACACTCAGCCAAAAAAGCAAAGAAAAATGCTTTTTGGATTGCATTAATCAAGGAATACACATTAAGAAGTCGGGAAGAATACTTCCTACACAAGAAAAATAAAGCTACCAATCAGATCTTTACAGTCATTCAATACATGGCTACAGTGCACAATGCAGCACTTGTAGCAAACCCCAAAGTTTATCTTCATTATCACCGTTATGCTCTTTTGCATTTATACAGAATATTTTTTTCCCCCCAAAGAACACCAAAGGAATTTCACATGGGAAAGAAGGCAACAACAAGTCCCAAACCACAAAGTGATTCAGCAGCACAGCAAAGCAAACAGAAAAATCAGATTTTCAGCACGCCCAGAGGCCTGGTCAGACTCCACTAGAAAAAGGCTCCCTGTTGCACTTACTGTCTCCATCGGGCCACCATCGAGGGGTCTGTATGTCCAGTACACCAAGAGGCTCTCAGTGATGGGGGAGCTGGATTTGAAGGAGCATTTCAGCAGGGCTTGCTCGCCCACGAAAGCTCGCACTTTTGGGCTGGCTTTAATTTCCAGGGAAAGAGCATTGCAGACACCTGATGGAACAGGCACCAAAGACAAGCATTAATTTCTTGTTGCCAGTGAGGCACAGGAATGTTGATAACCCAAAAGTACCGACACGCGTGCAGGCCAACCACAACCCAAAGACTCAAGCAGATTAACGACGACATCCTCCACAATTAAATCTGAGGGAAAGCAGACAACTTCCATAACCTATTCCCTGTGGGACTGGCCCTAAATAAAATATCTGTTAAATACCACCAACAAAATATCTGGAAAATATGACCTGCTTATATTTAGATGTGGAGATAAAGAGGTGAGGAACGGAATCAGTTGGCTCTCTGAGGAGTTGCAAGGTACCAGCTTTAGGTGCTTTACTTGAAGGCACCGTTACTGTCAGGCATTTTTCTTTCAGGCAATTCTGGCTCTGTCTGCCTTGCCACAGCCCCTGAATTCCGCAGGCACCGGGCCAAGAGTCCCCCCCGCAGAAAGAAATGCCCTTAGCTCTTGTTTCCAGCGTGTGCAGCCGCTCCCGATGCGCTCAGCCGAGCATCGCTCGCATCCCGCCCTTCCCAAACCTCCCGCTCCCGGCTTAGGAAGGACGAGCCGGGAATACAGTGCAGGAGGTTCTGCTCTGCTCGTCGCGCTTTATTCCGCTGCTGTGCGGGCTCCGAAGGAGCAGGAAGGGGATTATTATTCCTCCGCCGCTTCCAGCGCCCCGGAGCGCGGATGGAGCGACCCGCGGCCAGCCCCGAACCGGGATGGCCCTTCCCGAACCTCCCACGATCCCGGGATGCCCCTTCCCGAACCT
>VWZG01003753.1:253854-271933 GCA_013396735.1 Grallaria varia
ACCTGGGGCACACTTGGGGCATACCTGGGGCACACTTGGGGCATACCTGGGGCACACCTGGGCACAGATGGGGCACAGCTGCGGCAGCCGTGCCGAGGGTCCGGTCACCCTGAATGCCCCCACCCCCCAGCTGCATTTTTGGCACTTTCTGGGTGCAAACCTCTTCATTTGGGGGGCTGCGGGTCCCACATCACAGCCCCCCTGCTCACCAGCTCAGATCTCAGCAAAGTGCCTTTATTTATAACACAGGTGATTGGAAATTCAAACAGACACTTAATGTGGCCAGCACATTACAGGTTATAAAGCCATAAAGACACTCCTCAAACAAACAGGTCGCTGCTTTGATTTGGGGCTGGTTGAGTATTGTAACAGGTTTGAGTTGGGGCTGGTTGAGTTTTGTAACAGGTTTGAGTTGGGGCTGGTTAAACACCATTAGAGCTCTGCAGGGTCCACCACCCAAGGCCTGGTTTGCCTCGAATTAAGCCAGTGTAAGTACAGGGCAGGGGCAAAGGGAGTGCAGGTATGGGATGTGCTGGGGGTCACCTGGGCGATAAACAGCACCTGGGGGAAGGGGGATGTTGCTGGTGCTGCTGCAGCACCAGGGGGAGTGGGACCTCACTCCCCCCAAGCATCACTTGCTCAGGGATGTCTCTGAGCTCAAAGACGAAATTTTGGGGCGCCTGTGACAGTGGGTGTAAGGCTGCTGAGTGGGGGAAAGAAGTGTCCTGCCTCTGAGGGAAGGGAGGGCAGTGCTGGGAGTAGAAGAAGGGAAAGGAGGGGAGCCATGGAAGGCAGAGTCCTCAACCTCCCCAGAGCTCCAAAACCACCCCAAAGCTGCAAGAGATGAATATGAAAACCACACCGACTGGTGAATGTTAACTCTAATAACAAAAAGCACACATTGCCTAGCTCTAGTGCTGTCCATTTAAAGTAGAAAAGAGATTTAAAGCACGTTTGTTGTAGCAACTGGCTGCTCCTCTGCTTCCTCACTGGTCAGCCTTTGTTTTCAGGATGCCGGGGAGGATCTCGGGGAGGAAAAACAGGGCAACGCAAAGGCACGTTGTGATTTTCAAGGTGCAAGAGTGCATCTGCTCAAGCACTTCCAAAACCCCAGTTCAGTCAGGCATCTTGGCACTTTGTTCGAATCTTTTGGCATTTTTTTTCATCTTCAGGGCAACCACCTCCACATTCTGCAGGTTTGAAGATGAAGGAAAATTCCTTGTTCGTGGGGCAAGTTCCTCCTGCTTTGCTTTACTGAGGAAATTCAGAACTTGTGCAGTGTCACCCTCTTTCCTTGCCAGAATTTCAGGTTGGGCAAAGGTACAACACTCACAGCGTGAGGCGTCTGTAATTCAGCTTTGTTCTAACATCTGAAATCACAAGCTTTCACCATCTGCTTTAGAAGTACCTGAGAAAAAAACCGGTAAGAAAAACAAACATTCATTACTCAGGGTTATTGCTGAAAACAAAAATAATAGAGACATCTGCTGACCTCAGAAAGTGAGCGGGTAAAAGTTATGCTGAGATGCTTAAACAAAGCCAGCAAATATGGAAACAGCTCCTGTCTTCCTGCAGCAATTTCAAAACAATAAAGATTAAATGAATAAAAAAGCAGATTCAAAACTGGCAAAAGGAAATTAATTAGTTCCTCTTTATCCACAAAGCAACAACAGCTTTCCTACAAAAGATCCTCAACACCAGGGTGGAGAAATGTCTTGTACATTTAAGAGGCAGTTTCTCTCCTCTGCCTGTTTATCTGCCAGTCTGTCTCTGAAGGATCCCCAACAGCAAAGTGTGACCGTGGCCTGTTAACTGTGGATAGCAGTGAAATACCTGAGGGACTGTCTTAGAAAGCCCCCAGTAACAGTGAAACATTAATTAGAGATGGATACCTGCTCTGTATACACCAATTAGACCTTTAGTCTTCTAATGGACTGGCTTCCTTTTCTTCTCTCCTCTTCAGGCTCTCCTTTTCTTTGCTGTTATTAAAAGAAAGGCGGGGGGGGGGGGGGAGAGGTGCAGGGAAGAAAGAAGAAAAAAGCCCAAATCAGCATCAGATTTCCAGGAGGATTTTCCCAGATTTTTCAGGAGGATGTTCTGAGCCACATATGGCAGAAATAAGGAGTTATGTTTTAAGTGTTTTAATGTATGGTGCCCACAGTGCCAGGCTCAGGGGACAGTGATCATCTGCCACCACAGCAGCTGGATCCTTCTCAAAGCAAGGAGCCACCATGAAGGGCAAGAGCCAAACGAGGGCTCCAAAGCTGGTTGGTCCTGGGGCTCTGTTCTGCCTGCAAACACGCAGCCAATTATGGCTAATTGTGTTGGCAGCTTTGCATTGTAGATGCTCAGCGCAGGGTCCCAGCCAGTAATTCAGAAGGGCCACTGAGATACACTTGACAAGCTTTCCCAGGAGCCTTTCCCTCCCTCCTCTGTCCTTACAGTTCAGCTTCTGCCACCTCAGTCCTCTTCTCTTGCGCTTTCTTGCGACGCTGTCGACAGATAATCACAACTGTCACCACGATGATCATCAGGACAGAGGCAGATCCGATGGCCACGGCCAGGAAATGGATTTCTGAGAAACTCACTGCGTGGAGGGAGACAGAGAAATGAACCCCAGGGACAAAGAGGGGGCTGTGGTGGGAGGCATGAGGCTGGGAACCTGCATTTGTGAATAAAACTTTTCCTTAGGCTCCTTTTCCCCCCTGTATCTGCTAACCACCCTCATGCTTTCTACTTATAACCCCTTTTCTTCCATGATTTTCCCAAATACGGAGGAAGACCTGCCAATGCTTCACACTGTGGTTAAGTGGTTAAGTTCACAACACCTCTGGGGGGTGGTTCTCAGCCTCTCACCTTTCTGCACAACCCGCAGTCGCACTTCCCCGATGGTGCCATAAACATCTGGCCCGTTTGTCACCTGGCAGGTGAAGGTCCCATTGTCGGTGGGCTGCAGGTTCCAGATGATGATGGACACGTCCTTACGCTCGATATTCCCATCCCAGGTGACTCGCTCCTTGAACCGCCCCGAAGGTGGCTTGTAGGGCCCATTCAGGTAATAAAATACCTGCAGGAATCAGGAAAACCCAGAATGGCCTGGCTTGGGAGGGACTCTGAGGATTCCCATGCACCGTGAGCCATGCCAGGTTCAGGACCTCAGCCAAGACGGGGCTGTGGCGTCACCGAGCCACAAACACTTCGCCTTTGATCACCCGGGCTTACTCATGAGAATGCTCTTTAGCCAAGGGTCTATAAACAGAACTCATTGCTCAGATTAATCTTTCCAAGTGGCAGAGAACAGGCCCCAATGCCCCCGGTTGTGGGTCTCAGGTGTGTGTGCCCATACCCACACCTGGGGCTGCCACAGCCACTGGGCTCACCCGGTGCTGGGCCTTGGCACTGGTTTCTTGGGGCAAACCAGTTTGAAACGGAGCATGAAGATGTCCCTCACCTGCTCGTGGGAGCTCAGGTCCTCGGGCTGGAAGTTCCAGGTCACCGAGAGCTGCGGGCTGACGGGGCTGCTGCTGGAGAAGGTGCATTTCAGCCGCTGGTTCGTGCCGTTCACAGCGACCACCTCCTTGGAGGTGTAAACCTCCACTGCCACTGCCAGCCAGAGCGCTGCGGGGACAACACAGGGCTGAGAGGGGACAACGCAGGGCTGAGAGGGGACAACACAGGGCTGAGAGGGGACAACACAGGGCTGAGAGGGGACAACACAGGGCTGAGAGGGGACAGTCATCGTTCGGGGCTGAGCTGTCACTGCTCCTTATCAGCTTTTGCCCCGAGCAGGAGCCCGCCTTATCTGGGGCTGCCAATGATTGCCTCAGGCACAGATATAACTACTGAGAGGGGTGATCCTGCTGATTTCTTCGGAATAATCAGTCCTGTCTGTTTGAACTGGACTGCTGAGGCACCATAAATAACTATTTCCCATGCTAGAACTTTCTTCATACACTTCACACACAGCCTCGTGCACACCATGGTAGAAACTGCTCTTAGTGGTGTAGAGAAGGGCCTGTTGGAGGGTTAATAGCCCAGCTGGACAACTGCGCTCAAACACAGGCTGAGGAACTTCAGGGGAGATCCTCAAGGTAAACGTGCATTTGTTTGTCGAAGAAACATCCTGTGTTAACCAAACCACCACCGCTGCTGCTTTAAAAATAGGTGAGTATCGCTGGCTCGGTGCTGCCTGAGAGAGGGACGGCCAGCAAGAGGGAGAAGAGCACGGCACAGAAAGGAGGAAAAGGAAAACCAGGCAAACCAAAGGAGCGCTAATGAAGGAGAAAAAATATTAATAATTACCTGCCGCTTTAGGAAGTTAGAGGAAGTTAACTTACCCCAGTGATTTAAGCCAAAAAAAGCTTATCTAGGGTTGTAAAATGCGGCTTCATAATGGTGACGTATTTGAAAGTAGTTTTTAACCAAAGACTTCCTTTCAAATAATCTCTTATCTCAAAAGGAAAAACATTTGAAATGCCAAAACATCGAAGGTGTTCACATTTGAAAAACTTCATTGGCAGAGATCGTGTGTCTCATCCAAAGATCTGGTGCCAAATCTTCCCTTTTAAAACCCCTTTAAAAAAGAAAAACTGTGGGAAATAAGTCTAAAGTACTTTTTTTCGTGACAAATTACATCCGTGTGCTGATGCATTTGGGAAAGGAGGACACGGTGTACTTAAAATTCAGGTGTTTTGGTACAAACCACTGAAAATTCAAGAGAGTTTGTCAGTCTGGAATGGTCGCTGTATAAAGGACCCGGGACTCCTGGACAGTCTCTGATTGTTTAGGAACAAAGGTAGCAAAAAGAAAAAAAAAAAAAAAAAGAAAAGAAAAGAAAAAAATAGTTCTGAGAGTAACGTTCAGATTGCCGGCAGGAGAGAAAAGGACTTTGTAAGCCGAGCTCAGGAGGAGCCCGATGTTCTTCCGCCAGAACGCGCCTAAACCTGTTTGTGGAGAAACTCAACCACTCCGTGCCACTTCCAGCGAGCCCCGCACAGAAAGAATCGCAGCGCGAGTTACCTGAGGAAAGTCTCTGCCTTCGGGAGAATTTAAGGGCTCGGAGGAGGAGAGTCGGGACGGCACCGGGGCCGGGGGGCCTTACCTGGCAGCTGCACACCGGGGCCGGGGGGCCTTACCTGGCAGCTGCACACCGGGGCCGGGGGGGCCTTACCTGGCAGCTGCGCCCCAAGGACGAGCGCGGCGCCCGCCCAGGTGCGGCCGCGCATCGGGGAGCCCCGACGGCGCTCACGGGCTGAGCGGCGCTGGAAGGAGAAATTCCTCTCCGGCTCTCGAAAACGGGGGGAAAGATGAGTTTCTCCCAGTCCTCCCGGCCCGGCAGGGGCAAATTCCTTCCTTCCTCGTGGCTCGGCCAGCCAAGCAACCTGAGCGCTCTCGGCGCTTGAGTCAGCGCTCCCTGCCCAGGTACCGTGGGAAGGCGCGGCGGCGCCAATCGCTTCCCCGAGTAAAACGCGGAGATTTTCAAGGTAAGATTAATTTCTTCTCCCTCCCATATTCCTTTGCTCTTTTGTGTTGCAATCATCCCTCCTCCCAGCTTCTACCTGAGCAATCATCCCTCCTCCCAGCTTCTACCTGAAACCACTCCCCTCTTATGGGAGGTGGTTTTTGCGCCTAAAAGAAAGTTTGCCTGAAGGTGTTTAGAGGTGGCTCGAAGGAATGAGGGCCCTCGTTCTTTTTTTGGTTGGCAAAAACCTGCAAAGAGTCTCCAAAGAGTCTTTGGCAGCAGCGCGGGCACCGCATCCAGCGGATTGAAGTGTCCCACCAAAACACAGGTCCCTACTGATTTTAACACTCCTTGGTTAAGTCAGATATTAGAAAAAAATTCTTTACAGAGAGAGTAATCAGACATTGGAATGGCCTGCCCAGAGAGGGGGGGGATTCACCATCCCTGGAGGTTTTTAAACTGAGATTGGACGTGGCACTGAGTGCCATGGTCTGGTAAATGGACTGGAGTTGGACCAAGGGTTGGACTTGATGATCTCTGACGTCTTTTCCAACCCAATCAATTCTATGATTCTATGACTCTGTTTGCAGCCATCCCACCCAAGGCTTGGGAAACTGCCTTAACTGGCGCTTGGGAAGTTCTTGGAATAGTCAAAAGACCAGGACATTGGACATGAGGCCAGACACAGCTGGGGAAACTCCACGGTGCTTCACAAGCGAGGAACTCCGTGGGACACAAAATATTTTGCTGGAGGAGACACGTGGCGGGTGTCAGAGCATGAAACTGAGCTCTCTGTGTGTTGGCAAAATAAGGATGTTTGCATTGGACGACCATAAATCACTGTAACAGCAGAACCTGTGCCGGCCGTGGCAGTGTTTGTGGCTGGGCCATGGAGTCATCCCAGGTTCTCAGTTTGCCTTGGGATGGTTTGCCAAGGCTGGGCTGGGGAGGGTGCCCGAAGCCAGGGATGTTTTGAGGGGCTCCCTTCAGCTCAGAGCTGAGGAGCAGAAGGAGGGCGCTCTTTGGAATTTTTGGTTTACCAGGGACACACCGAGAGGATGTCAGAACTGGCCAGAACATTGTGTGGAAAGGGGACAACAGACTCTCAGACTTCTAAGGGGCAACCACGTGGACATTTCTCCCATTTGCTGCTATAACATCCTTGGGGCAGTTTCTGAGCAGAATGCTGAATTTCTTTTCAACTTTAAAACTTCAAGTTACGAATTTGGCCTTGTGAAGAAGCGTTGAGGGAAACAGCCTCATGGATTGTCCGCAGAACAATGCTGAGAATATCGGGTCTGCTGACGTGTCCCTGCTAATAGCTCTGGGACACCAAGTACCTCCGTTTTCACGGGAATGATTTAGCCCCGTGTTAACCCGTCACCACTGCATCTCCCCAGATTTCCTTTCAGTAACTATTCCAAAACATCACCTCCTTTTCTTTCATCCACCCTGAATATTTTTCAGGCTGGGGAGTTGTTCTGATTGTGTTTACAGAACCGCAAGGCAGTTTTTAGCAGCCAATTTGCAGCCACTTCCTAAGACTTTCTGCACAGCACTGGGGACTGGCTCCGTTCCATTCCCGTCTTTACTCGCAGACTTTTAATAATCCTCATCTTGTTTCAAAATGTGTTAAGAGAAGACCATGTCCCTGGCACGCTCAGTAGTAACCTAAATTCTCTGATATTTCATTTTGAAACTGAAATAACTAGAAGAAAGCTCTGGGAAGCACCCTAATAAAGAAAATAGGGCCTCAGTATTGGGATTAGTGACATCAGTAAGCAGGGAATTCTCGGGAAGGAACGAGAAGCCAGCTCCATCCTTCAGGCACCTGGGAAGGAGTCCCTTGAGGTGCGTGCCAGGTGCAGAATGGGGAAGGAGAGAGATTTGGGTGGTTTGGAATGTCTTCCCTGGACCCGCGCTTCCAAATCCTCCAATCCTCCAAAAAAAAATTCTCCAAATTCTCCAAATTGTCCCAACACTGGAGCAGCTCTGCCTCCTCTGTGGGCTGGGAGCAGAGGGACACGGCCAGGCGGCGTGTTCCCCCTCCTTCCGCGCCAGCAAAGAGAAACGCCTGGCGGGTTCACCGTAACGAGCTGAAAGGTGAATTTCTCAAAGGCTTCCCAGCACAGCAGAGGGATTCTGGGGGTCCAGCCCCTGCTCCGGTCCCATGGGGGGTCTGTGCCCGCCCCATGCCCAGGTTTGCAGGGACCGTCCCCTCGGAGCGGTCCTGGCCGGGGCAGGAGCCCCCTCTAGTGGGGACCGGCCACTTCCACGCGGGATCGCCAACCCCGCGCTGGAGAACCTTCCCGAAGCGATGCTGGAATGCCACCGGGGGGGCCGGGGGCACAGGGGGCCGGGCACAGCGGCTGGCACGGCAGGATGTCCCGGCTCCTGAAGATCGGCACCTACAGGCTCAGTGCCCTGCCCCGGTGCGGAATTTGTGGTCCTTCTGTTCCTGCCTTCCAGGGTCTGAATGGGACCAGCAAGGAAACCGAAAGGGGATTCCTCATCAGGAGCTGTGCTGATTGCTCCACCCCTTCCCACAAAAGCGGAGTTCTTCCTCTGGGATGTTTTACCAGAGCATTTAGTGACAGGACAAGGGAGAACGGGTTCAAATTGAAAAGGGAGTAGGTTTAGGTGGCATGTTAGAATTCTCTCCTGTGAGGGTGGGCAGGCCATGGCAGAGGTTGGGCAGAGAAGCTGTGGCTGCCCCTGGATCCCTGGAAGTGTCCAAGGCCAGGCTGGATGAGGCTTGGAGCAACCTGGGCTAGTGGAAGGTGACCCCTGCCCATTTACAGACCCTTCCTATGGAAGAATACTGAGACAGAGACATCTTTGGCCTTGAGAGGATGCTACTGTAGGCCTGGGAAAGCAGCAGAAAACACCCCCTGTGTCCTTGGGCCAGGCCTGGGAAAGTAGAAGGAGTTGAAGAAAACAACCAAGAATAACAAGAGTGTGTTTTGAGATTTGCCAGCATGAGGAGAGGTGACGTCCACCTAGCAGAAGATGGGCTAAGACTGATGGACAAGAACACCAAGACTGTGATGGGTAGCAGAGACACTTATGGACAGTAGAAAAAGATAAGCTGTGTGTGAATAAAGGGTTCTGTTCTGCTTTTGCCTTTTGCTTTTACTTTTCCTGACAAAGTCTTGAGCCTGTGTTTTTTGACTGTCGCTACACCTTCCAACCCAAACCATTTCATGATTCTACATGAACTTCAGAAACCCTCCCTTTGAACAGCTGATAGGAAGGTCCTGATTGCAAATCCAGTCCCTGCTCATTTCTCCTGCTCCTCCCAGGGCAGCTACAACAGCTCTCCTGAGGCTTGGACAGGCTGATGCAGAGCAGCCACCCCTCACTGGCAGTGACATCCTGTGAAGACATTTTGAGCCTCTGCACTTCCTGACCTGGGCTTATTTCACCACCACATGTCCCGGGTCCGCCTCGGCTGCTCGCAGCTTCCACTGGAAACGGTGAGTCCCCCCAGCACTGCTGTTAACAATTCTGGGAAAGCGTTCTGGGCTTCTTTCTTGTAAGAGGACCTTGAAAAGCCACCGTGTTCTTTCCTGCCTCGCAGCGATGCCGGTGTGATGTGGTAGAGGAGAGCAAGAGAAGGAGGAACACAAGGATGAGGTTGGAGCCGTCCTGGCCTCTCCTGGGGCTCCTGCTCTGCGCAGGTGAGTCCTCAGGCAGCAGGGTTGGAGCCTGATGCAGTGAGAACCGTAAGGTTCTGCGGGTTTAATTTCATTTTTATGCCTTACCCGTGCTCTTTTCTTAAACTATTTTATGATTCTGGGTAAATACGTGTTGAAGCCTGATGCAGTGTGAACCATAAGGTTCTGCAGGTTTAATTTTATTTTTATGCCTTACCCGTGCTCTTTTCTTAAACTATTTTATGATTCTGGGTAAATACGTCAGTTCAGACTCGGTGGGATATCCCTGTGTGGTAGGAATTTCCAACTTACCAGTTTCAAATGACCAGGTTTAGGATGAAGTGCAGAGGATTTGTAAAGACTCAAAAAAAGCTGGTAAACAATGAGATAAATTTGAAGGATAATTACTTAAGAGGTACTACAATAAAACTACAACTACTCTGCCAATGTGCTGTAAATACCAGCTGCTACTCTTGTGGAAGGTGGTCAGCTCCTGTTCTCCTGCTGGCAAGTCTCAAAACACCTCTTGCTGTTTACTGCTGTTCTTCCTCCTCTTCTGCTCTCCCATCCTTTTTGATGTTTACATTCCTTCTACAAGCTTACAGCTGCATCTGCTCAAGGCCGGGTCTGCCAGCAGCCCAGCCATCCTCTACAGAAAACTGTTCCTGTAATGTTCCAGCTCCAGAGGTTCCCATGGAGCAGGTTGTTTTCTACAGGACAGAAAAATCACGTTTTGCAGCATTAAATCAAGGGTCAGGGTCCCACACTCCAGGGAGTTCACAAGATTCTCACTGCAGAAACCAGGCAGGATTTTCCAGCAGTCTTTGCTCCATGATAATAAAGCACAGTCTTGGGGTGTACAGCTTGAAATAACAACCCGTTTTCTAAACTGGGTCGGAAAATTATTCAAGTTTCCATGCTGCGTTAGTCTGTGTTAAAAATGGCTTTCAAGGGAAAAGGCTTGATTTCAAAACAACATCCTGTCCCACTATCAGAATGTTTCTGGTGCCTCTAGCACGAATATGGGATTATAAACCTCTCTTTCAAGCAGCTGAATTCAGAAAGGACATCCTGGAAGTAGTAAAGGTGCATCTTTTCAGTAGCTAAACTACATAACACTTCTTATTCTTTCTTTTGTAGTTGGTGCCGAAGCTCAGGAGGGTAAGTCCGTTTTACCGTCATTCTTACCTATTTAGTATCATCGAAAGACCAAAATATGCCTCACAAGTGAGGCCTAAAAGTCAAAGAGAATTATTTGAATTTTTCAAAGATCGTAGGATAGTAAAAATTCACTGTTCATTAATGGACAGTGACCCCAGTGATGGAAAAAGTTGTCTGTCATGAATAGTCCTTAATTATTACCAGTGACCCCCAAGCAAGACTGGGCATTTTCCAACAGCAACAAGCAGCAAGGCTTGTGAGCTGATTTTTTTAACACTCCTCATTCTCTTCTCGTTGGTCTGCCTGCCCACAAAGAATTCCTGGTGGAGATTTCCGGCACCACGGTGACAGTCACATGTCCCTTGGAGGGCGTGGAGGACATAAAGTGGGACCCAGCTCAGGCAACAGGCACTGATGACAAGAGGAAGTACATTCTAGTGGAACATGACAGCTCTCCTGTCACCCTGAGCTGTTCAGCAGGGGGTGAGAAGCATGAGCTGTACCTGAATGCCAAAGGTGAGTGAAAAGCCCTCTAGTCTGGGGGCTGAACGCTGCACAGTTCAGTGGTAGGCTATTGGGAGCTGAGACTTGATTTTCAGCGCTGCTGGAAGTCAGATTAGATCCTTTAAGGCCCCTCAAATACGTGCCAGATACCTGCATTTAGACAACCAAATCTCCCAGTTCCCACTGCGCACCAAAATTATCGCTGTGCGTTCGATTCTCCCAGATCACTGTTTCCCTGAGGGAAATTCCCCATCAGTAGGCTGGCGGGGAACGAAACTGCACAGCAGTTTGTGCTGGAAATTACAAGGCTCTTTAAAACAAAAGAGAGGAAACATACCAACAAACTGAAAACAATTTGTACAAACAGCTGGGAAAAATAAACACCCAGTGGGAGAGATTACCTGAAAAAGTAGTAAATTTTTCAGCACTTAGCGCTTTTGCAGGAAGACCTTTGTTCCTTCTGACAGACAGAAGGTGAGAGTGATGCTGTGAGGCCCTTTCCTGTGCAGGCAATTTTTGGCAAAAGGAATCTCCCCTTTCCTTTCCTTTCCTTTCCTTTCCTTTCCTTTCCTTTCCTTTCCTTTCCTTTCCTTTCCTTTCCTTTCCTTTCCTTTCCTTTCCTTTCCTTTGCTTTCCTTTCCTTGCCTTCCCTTGCCTTGCCTTGCCTTGCCTTGCCTTGCCTTGCCTTGCCTTGCCTTGCCTTGCCTTGCCTTGCCTTGCCTCCCCACCCAGAGCTGTATCCCTCTGCCAGCACTAAGCAGCTGAGCATGGCCTGGGCTCTCCCTGCTGCCAGGGAAGGGAGCCCAGCCCCGAGCAAACCCATCTCTCCTCCTGGCAGTGTGTGCCAACTGCGAGGAGCTGGATGCCCTGACAGTCACAGGGATCATCGCTGCGGACCTTCTCATCACCCTGGGGGTGCTCATTCTCGTCTACTACTGCAGCAGGGACAGGAAGGGGAGAGGGAGCAGCAGTTCTGCCCCTCGGCCGCGAGGTAAGACCCACTTCAGGCATCTCTGCTCTCACTGGGCACTAAAGGAAGCCCCCACTCTGTGATGGAGCATCCTCTGCTTCCCATATCTGTTGCTCCAGGCTGCCTTTGTGCATGGGATGGGAACAGCTTCTTTGCCAGAGTTCCTGCCTGTAGGAACCCATTTCCCTGCTGTGCAGCAGCGTTGGGGCTCTGCTGGGGCCAACCCTCCACAGCAGCTGCTCCTGGCAGCAGTTGGCCCTTTGAAAGCTCTGAGCTCATGATAAAGCTGTGCCAGTTGACCTGTGGGTTCGTGGCATTGCCCGGGGTTCATCATGGAAGTCCCTCGTGCTGTGTTGCCCGAATCATCACAAGGGTCACCTCTCTGTGCCTCTGTTTCAGGTCAGAAGACGCAGCGTCCTCCTCCCGTTCCAAACCCAGACTATGAGGTATGGAGTGCTTTCCATCCCTCTGCTGGCTGGAGAGGGAGAGCCAGGTCAGGGAATTGGTAGCATTTATGGAGTGCTTTCCATCCCTCTGCTGGCTGGAGAGGGAGAGCCAGGTCAGGGAATTGGTAGCATTTGTCTTTTCGATCCTTTGAAGAAGCATCCAGTCAAGCTCCAAACTTTCCCACGAGTGGAGGGTGGACCCCCTTGTCCTGGTGCTGCCACGGGGATTTGGGAGCAGAACTGCAGCTCCCTGTGCTCTGCACCCACCATACAGCAGCACTGCACCTACCCTCCTGGGCTGACCCCCACGTGTTGTGTGCACTAAGGTAAGGGTTCCCAAACTAACATCTTTTTTCTTCCCGCAGCCCATCCGGAAAGGCCAGCGGGAAGTGTATGCAGGCTTGGAATCCAGGGGTTTCTGAAATTCCCAGGAGGACAGGCTGGAAGCCAGCAGCACAGGGGCTTAAATGCTTCTGCCCATCTTGGTCCCAGCTCTCTGCATCTCTGCTGAGGCATTTTGGGATAAGCCTGGTCAGGCACCCGCTATCCCACCCTGGTGTGTGCTTTGGTTTGACATCAGGGAACAGCAACAAATGAGCAATTGGCAAGAGACATTTTCCTTCTCATTAAAGGACTGCAGCCTCACTCGTGGTTCCTGGCCTCCTTTTCCCTCGCACTTCTCTCTGCTCCAACTGCACTCTCTGTTTTTCCCTTTCTACTCCATTTCTGCCCTGAGTGCCTCCACTTTCCCCCAGTGCCTCCCTGGGCAGAGAGTGGGTCCTTCTGAGTGTGTGGCCTCTGCCCTTGTGTGGACCTCACGCTCGCAGCCTTATCTTCATTTGCTGCCCAGGGCTGCAGCAAAAGGAACAGGGGCAGTCAGTGTATTGAAACCCAAATGGCACAGCAGCGCCAGGACCGGTTAAGGAGGGCTCAGGAGATGCTGGGAATGTTTCTGGTCTGACACCAGCTGAGCCACCCACGGTTCTGCTCCCAAGCAGAGCAGCAGCTCCGAGGAGAGGAAACAGCAGCAGTGGTGGGGGCTGGGGGTGGCTTAACCCTTGAGTTTCAGTGTGGGGAGATAAGCCCCCGGCAAGCCCCATGTGCAGGTCGCTGTGCTCCGCCGCAGGATGCGGTTTGCGAGGCGCAGCTGGGTTTGCCATACAAGGCTCTGAGCATCGAGCGGGGAGGTTGCAAGACACAAAGAGCACTAACCCCCAGCAGCTCCAAAACCGCTCTGGGCCACGTTCTCACCTTCTGCAAAGCAGCACAGCTCCAGGGGTGCCTGCTCAGCCCAGCCGTGCAGCCACCCCACGGATGGGATGGGAGAAGTTTGGACCCCTCTGGGCGTACGAGGTCTGTACTTTTGCTTCAGGGCTGCACCCCGGTGCTTCTGCCACCATTTATGGGGTACATAAAGGCACAAGTTCCCCCTGTGTTCGCCCCAGCCACTGCCATCCCACACACTCTTTATCTCAGGGCGATCAGCGCCCACCCACTGACAACATCTCTCTGTCTCTGTGCTTACCTGCACCAGAGAAATATTTTTTGTCTTTTCAAGGGTGAGGTGCTGAGGAGCCTCTCATCATGTGGCTCTTGGATTTGCGCTTCTCCTGCTCCTTGGGTGGGGTTAACCACCTTTGCCCATTGCTTTGAGTCTGATGGTGATGAAAGAGCTACAAACTAGGCAGTCTGCTGGTCACTTTTTTAATAAAGTCCTACCCAGATGGCTCTCCATGTAAAGACAGGTGTTGGCACATTCTACCTGCAATGGCCACATCAGGATGACCCTTGACTGGAGCAGAAGGGAGCATAAAAACCACTAAGACATTATTCTGCTCCTCTGAAGAGCAAAATGTTGTCACATAAAGACCCAACAACACAGGAAAACAAGTCCTTTCCTGTAGCAAGCCAGCACAAGAACTAGAAAGAAGAACAAGGAAGCCTGGGAAATGTTGGGATGACCTTGTATTATTTTATCTAAAGCCTTGATTTACTGGCCAGGGATGGAACTAAGCTCTCAGTTTGCACTTCAGTATAGGGGGTGTGAATGGACAAGGTCAGTCAGTGTGTGGTGTGTGTGTGACCCCAGCTGTTTTCTGCTTTGATTGCTTGGCCATTCCCAGCTGAAAATTAACCCTGGACAATTAGCATTAAGGGGGGAATTTTCTGTTAATCATGAATAAAGGGTCTTGCATGCTGAGAGACTGAGTGAGCATCTTTAGGGCGCCGCAACATTTTCCTTGTTCACTGCCCACCCACAAGGCTGATGACACAGTGATCCACCCCCTAAGGGCACCTGCAAGGCACCCACAGCTCTGCACAGACTACATGTTTTTTGCTGTGTCACAGATTTGTGGACAGTTTTTATTGAGTGTTACCTCTTTTTTTCCTTTATGCCACTGAAAAACGGTGACCTGGATTGCCTGAGTCACAGGGCAATTCTCAGCCCAGTGCTTTCGAAAGCCTGGCACCCAGATTCTTAGAAAAGCAGGAAAACACAACCTCCAGGTGTGTGCAACTGGCACAGGGAGGGGGGACTGGTTTCTGAGGTTTCTAACTGCTGGATGGTGTCTGCCTCCCATTGTGGCTATATGGGACAGGCAGGATCCTTGTGGTTCTGTGGACATCCAGGCAGATCCTATTCAGTGTGCACCTTCCCTGGATTCCAGATCCCATCCAGTGTGCACCTTCCCAGGCACCAGTTCCCATCCAGTGTGCACCTTCCCAGGGACCAGATCCCATCCAGTGTGCACCTTCCCAGACACCAAATCCCATCCAGTGTGCACCTCCCCAGGGACCAGATCCCATTCACTGTGTGCCTTCCCAGACACCAAATCCCATCCAGTGTGCACCTCCCCAGGGACCAGATCCCATCCAGTATGCACCTTCCCAGGGGCCCGTTCCCATCAAGTGTGCACCTTCTCTGGATTCCAGATCCCATCCAATGTGCATCTTCTCAGTAACCAGATCCCATCCAGTGTGCACCTTCCCAGGGATCTCGACACAACTGATGGAGCAGGGAGGCTGTGGGACAGGCTCGTCTTTAATGAGAGGAATACAGAAGCACAGAAGGTCGTGGAATGAGCACGGTGCTACAAGCCTGGCATGGAGCAGGAGGGATCTCCAGGCAAAGCCTGCATGCTGATGGAGTCACAGGTCCCGGAGCGTTGCCCCCTCACTTGCGGGCGCGGGTGGGTGCCAGCCGGCTGTACTGCTCGTCACCCCGCTCTCCGAGGGGCTGCCAGGGGAAAAAGGGGAGGTGAGCTACAGCCATGGGAGGGCAGCTGGCCCAGCACTCTCCTTGCCAAGCCTTGGGCGAGTGTCCCTCCCCACACACGGAGCTTAACCCGGAGAAGAAGAGCCGTGCTTGCCCATCCTCTGGGTCATTTGGGAGGAGGTAGATGCCCTGTCAGAGAGCAACCTGCAGCGTGTCTCAGCGCCTCCAGGCACTGGGTGTCCCCCAAAAGCCGTGTCCTCACGGTGACACGAGGCTCACACCATGCACAGGTGAGCCACAACACTCACCTGGTAGAGCTGGTCGTTGGCGATCAGGTTCTGCCTGTCCGAAGCTAAACAGAGAAAGAGGGTGGTCAGGGATCAGGGCGGCCACGGGCAGCGTGGTGGCTTTGCAAACAAGCCCAAGGAGCTCCTGGGGATGCCCAGGCCCTGCTGCCCCCTCACCTCGGGACATGTGTCCCCTGTCGTGGCCGGTGATGCAGTACACGGCCACTGCCAGGAGCGCGGTGGCGACGACATCCGCAATCACGATCCCCGAGACGGTGGCAGCGTCCACCTCGATGCAGTTCTGGCACACTGCAAGCCCAAAGGACACGGACACTGAAAGCAGGGCCATGAGCAGCACCCTGTGCCTTGGCTCCCAGAGTGCTCGGTTCTGCCAGTGCAGGCAGGCTCCAGTCCCAGGCTAAGAGAAGCCAGGGATGGAGTTTGGCTGGTTGTGTGGCCCAGGGCAGTGGCACAAGCTGCCACGTGTCCCCCAGCACTCAGTGCAAGGCCAGCGAGTGGCCAGCAACGAGGCAGGTCACGGCACTAACAGGGGCTGCAGAGCTCTCATGGTGACACCAGATGCAGGGGAATCATAGAATCCTCTGCAGTAAACTGGTGGAGCTGCCCACAGACTCTGGGAAAACAGTTGTTCCCTCAAAAATTTACTTGGGTGAAAACCTCCAGGCAGCTCTGGCTCCAGAATCTGGGTGTGCAACACTTACTTCGATAGTGCACCTGAAGGTTTTTCCTTTTGCCTTGTATTTCACATGTGTAGAGGCCTCTGGGATCATCGTAAACTCCGCTCAACTCCAGCTGAGGTGTCTCTCCAACAGTAATATTTTCTTTCAGCCACTTGACTGAACCCTGTTGGCCTGTTCCACATTGCAAGAACACCTTCCCACTGGCTTCTTTCACTGTTATTTTAGGTTCTGCCAAAACAACAACAACAAAAAAAACCCAAGAGAGCAGAGAGCTTCACCGCTGAGTTATCAATCCTCACAGTGGGGCAGAACTCAGAGCTCCTTCACGGAGATGAAGAATCAATTCAGGCTGTCCCTGAGCAGCAGAAAGGCCACCACAAACAAAAACCTCTGGAAAGAGCAGATTCTGCCATTACAAGGCAGGGTTGAATTATCACAGACAGCAGCACATGCCAGCTGTCACAGCAGTGGTCTAGGGCAGGCAGAGCTGGCAGTGATCCCACTCTCACTGCACTGATTCCCTTCTCCCCATGGACATTTGGAACCTCACATCCAGGTGGAAAACCCCACCAAGCTGTGGGGCTCCTCCTCAGCACCCCCCCCAGCACCCCAGACATGGGAGCATCTCCAGGGACCACGGCGAGCCCCCCACTGACCCCAGACCCTGGGACTCACCTTGGCCACTGCAGCTGGGCACGGCCAGGCTGGCGAGCAGTGCCCACACTCCCAGGGCCCTTCCCATCCACATGGCACAGAGGTGGTGGTTCTGTCCCCTGCTCTGAGAGCTCCTCACCACAACACTCCGCGCGCCCCAGATCTGCGTCAGGTGCCGGATGCCGGGGGCTGCAGCCTCCCTCCCCCGGCAGCTGGGCATGGCTGAGGTGCTCTGAGCCTGCCTCCTCACCCCAACACAGCCTGGCAGCCATGGCAGGGCAGCCGGGGCTGAGCTGGTGGGCTCCCAGCACCCACGGGCCCTCCAGGACATTCAGCAGCCAGGGAGCCTCCTGCAGCCAAGGGACCCCTGGGAGTCAGGGGTGCTGCCAGGGAACACGGCAGCAGATGCAGAGCCCCCACCATCCTCGTGTTCCCCCCAGCATCCCCAGGTCCCTCCACAGCCACTGGTCCTGCCCCACCATCCTCGTGTTCCCCCCAGCATCCCCAGGTCCCTCCACAGCCACTGGTCCTGCCCCACCATCCTCGTGTTCCCCCCACCATCCTCGTGTTCCCCCCAGCATCCCCAGGTCCCTCCACAGCCACTGGTCCTGCCCCACCATCCTCGTGTTCCCCCCACCATCCTCGTGTTCCCCCCAGCATCCCCAGGTCCCTCCACAGCCACTGGTCCTGCCCCACCATCCTCGTGTTCCCCCCACCATCCTCGTGTTCCCCCCAGCATCCCCAGGTCCCTCCACAGCNCCCCCACAGGCACTTTGAAGCAGCTGCAGAGCCCACTTCAGTCACGGACCTGGCACAGACCTCCAGTGACCACTGGTGACTCTCCAGTCATTGACCCCCAGCATCCACAGGTCCCCCAGCATCCACTGGTGTCCCTCCAGCTCTAGAACCCCAGTATCCACTGGTGTCCCCCAGGCTATAGAACCCCAGCACCCACTGGTGTCCACCAGCTGCCACAGAATCCCCCAAGAACCATGGAGCCCCCCAGCATCTGCTGGTGACAC
>VWZG01003753.1:274087-287217 GCA_013396735.1 Grallaria varia
TGCCCGCCCTGGGTCATCCTGGTGTCCAGCTCTGGGTCGTCCTGGGTGTCCAGCCCTGGGTCGTCCTGGGGTCCAGCCCTGGTCTGAGCTGGGGTGTCCAGTCCTGGGTCATCCTGGGTGTCCAGCCTGGTCAGGATCAGAGTGTCCAACCCTGGGTCGTTCTGGTGTCCAGCCCTGGTCCAGACTGGGGTGACCAGCCCTGGGTCGTCCTGGGTGTCCAGCCTGGTCCGGACTGGACTGGGATGTCCAGCCCTGGGTCATCCTGGGTGTCCAGCCTGGTCAGGACCAGGGTGTCCAGCCCTGGGTCATCCTGAGTGTCCAGTCCTGGGTCGTCCTGGTGTCCAGCCCTTGGTCGTCCTGGTGTCCAGCCCTGGGTCGTTCTGGTGTCCAGCCCTGGTTCATCCCAAGGTGCCCAGCTGTGGTTCCTTTCAGGATGCCCAGCCCTGGTTCCTCTCGGGGTGCCCAGCCCTGTTTGGGTCTCTGACCCCTGTTCCTGGGATTCCGGTCCCTGTCCCCCGAGGTGACACTGTCCCTCTCCGCAGGGAGAAGTCTGCAACATGATTTACAAGAAGTACAGCGAGTTCCTGCCCAGCATGCAGAGCACAGAGGAGCTGGTGGCACAGGTGGACGAGCTGTCCGGCAACATCGACGTGCTGAGGGCGGACATCGAGAACAAGGTGACCCCTGCAGGGTGCTGGGAGGTCCCACCCACCTGCACCCCAAATCTGCAGCCCCCACCCCACCATGGTGTGTTGCGAGGGGACTGGGGGGAGCCCAAAGCTCACGGAGTGTTTGGACAATGCTTTCGGGCACCTGGTGGGATTTTGGGGTGGATGGCCAGGCCAGGAGTTGGACTGGATGATCCTCGTGGGTCCTTTCCCACTCAGGATATTCCAGGATTCTGTGACTCTTGACTAAGAGCCCCAAGGAGTGCCTTGAGATGTGTGTGTGGCAGCAGGGTGTAGGTGAAGAGCTGTCATTAAGGGATTGTCTTCTTGTTGTGAAAGTGTGTCACCTTCCAGAGTGAAGGAGCAGCCCTGGCTGGTGCAGGGGATGTGACACACAAGTGGACCAGCTGCTTGTTGGTCCCACAGTGGTTTTAGGGCAGAACAGGAACTCAAATCATACCTGTGCACATCTGCTGAAGTTTTTAGGAGAAGCAGCAGCTGCTGCAGGTCAGGTTGCAGACCCACACTCTGATTATTGCCTCTTTGATGTCCCAGCATCTGGAGTTCTGCAGTGGTGTTCATTGAGAATTAATTTTTGGCTCAGTTCAAGTGTTCTTCTATTTTAATGACTGTGCTAAAGGAACACTGAAGGCATTTTGACTGCATTTTGAGACTGAATTTCCTTACAGTGCCTTTAAAAAAATCTGTAATCTGGTATGAACTAGATGAGCTTTAAGGGTGCTTCTGTATTCTGGATGGACTAGATGTTGATGCTTTTGGTCTATGTTTGACCCAGTCACCTGTAAGAAGTTTATTCTTTTCCTACCAAGTCATGGGAAAACAGGTGCTGATAAGCGAGAACTTCCCAGATTAATTGGGCCCTCAACATTGGTGGATGGCCCTTCCAGGGCATTTGAAGGAGAAAGTGAAGAGGAGGGTGATGAAGTAAGCCCCCAGACCCATTTTACAGGGAGCCCTGGGATATACCACGCAGGTGCAAGGAAATTCCAATGCACACACACATGCACAGAATGAGTGGCCCTTCATAACAGGGGGAGGGACTGAAGGCCTGTCACTGGGTGGTGCAAGTTGGGTGTTTATAGGCAGGGCTTATTTCCCTCCTTTTTCTCTCTCTCTCCCCCTCCCTCGGGTTTTCCCGTTTACTTGGCCATCTCTTGTAATAAAATACTTTAAGCTTACAACAGTGTCTTTGTTTCAAATCCAGAGTCCCCCCGAACCTTCCCTGGAACAGCTTCCAACCCTAACCATCCCATAACTCTTATGTATTAAAAGAAAAGTCACTCTGTAAGTGTTTCTAATGCTTATAAGGAGTAAAATGAGTGGAGACTTTTTCCTCGTCACCAAATTATTCTAGTAATAGAAATATTTTAAATCTCATGTTTAAGAGGAAATTGTGCCTGATAACAATTGCTGTCAGTGAACTGAAGATTTTATTATTTTAGGTCCAGCAAGATCTGAATGTGGCTGTTGCTGAATTTACTGAGTTGAAGCAGCAGCTGGAGCAAGACACACTGGTTCTGAGTGTTCTGAAAAAGCTGCAGGAGGTGAGGAGGGGAGGTGGGGCAGCTTAAAATCACGCTACTCAGTCTGAGACATTGTTCTGGGCTTCTCTTTTGAATGTCTGGAACTCCCCTGTCCCTAACTGTGTTGCTTAAAAACTGTAGTTTAGCAGCAGAGCTGTTAAATCTGTTACATCTGAAGCTGTCTGACTGTTGCAGTTTGACAGAGCTATTAAAGAGCACAAGACTGCACTGCGGGAAAAGAAATACATTGCAGCAGCTCAGCAACTGGAAAAGGTAATAATGGCTTCTTCAGCATAAATTTCACTGCGTGGTTTTGCTTAGCAGGGGCAGCACTTTGCAGTGGTTTATGTCTGATCTTTCCCACCAGGCACGGAGCATCCTCAGGAATCTGGAATCCCACAAGGGCTTTGAGCTGAAGATCCTGAAAGCGCTTGGCAGGGAGCTCATGGTGCAGACACAGAACATGCTCTTCCATCTCGGGGAGGAGTGGCAGAAACTTGTTGTGTGGCAGCTCCCTCCTTCCAAAGGTGGTTTTTGTTTTCACTGTTTTGGCTTCACTGCTACTTGAAATGCCTGTGTTCAGGCACTGACAAGATGAGAAATGCAATAAAACCGTTGGACAAAGGTGGTTTAAGCTCTTTGGGAAGAGGGAGAACATTGCTTTAGCTGCCACCTGAGGACTGCAGGAGCTTCTCGTATGGCATTCTGACAGAGGTGGTGGTTCTTTGTGTTTAGAAAGCGGCCTGGAGGCAGTGGTGCACTCCGAGCTGCACTTGCACACGGTGGCATCCAAGGAGGAGGAGGAGGTTGCTGGCCCACCTCTGGTGTCCGTGCTCCAGGCCTTGGCTGTCCTGGGAGACCTGCACACCAGGCTGAAAGCTTTTGGTAAGACAGACCAGACAAACAGAGCCCCAGTAGCCCATGTGGACAGGGGTTCAGGCTTGGGGATGGATATTGAGATCTGTTGAGGCAGCCTAAAGATGCTCACTCAGTCTCTCAGCATGCAAGACACTTTATTTATGGTTAACAGAAAATTCCCCCCTTAATGCTAATTGTCCAGGGTTAATTTTCAGCTGGGAGTGACCATGCAATCAAAGCAGAATGCAGCTGGGGTCACACACACACACCACACACTGACAGACCTTGTCCGTTCACACCTCATGCATGGTGAGTTGCAAACTGAGAGCTTAGTTCCATCCCTGGCCAGTAAATCGAGGCTTTAGATAAAATAATATAAGGTCATCTCAACAGTCCCCAGGCTTTCTTGTTTTTCTTCTTTCTTGTTCTCATGCTGGCTTGCCACAGAGATCCAGGTCACGCCAGCAGTACACTGGAAAATTTTTCTCCTGGCTCATGTTTCCCACTGATTCTGAAGTCAATGCTGTCATTCTTATTAATAGGAAATTATTAATCCTGTTATTTACCTGGAATTATTTATCCTTTCCTGTCAATTCAGTATGCTTTTAATCTGTGACTATGGTTTCGTAGTTTGATGCTTAATGAGTTTTACCTCATTGGCTCTTCTCTGATATAGCTGATCTAGAGAGTGTTGCTTCCACTTCATGCAGAGTCTGTACATTCAAAAGAGTCAGAGTTGGACCTCACTGGAGCAAACTGCCTGCCTTCTGCTGTTGGAAAACACGTTTGTTCTCATTTCCTCAGGCCAGTTTTTGCTGAAGTACATCCTGAAGCCACTGATTTCCTACCCATCCCTGCAGCCACTCACCGAGGAGTGGCCAGACGTGTTCATCCTGAGGTTTAAATCTGAGGAGCCCACCTTGGATCAGTCCTCTCCTATGGAGGTTTTTGACAAGATCAAACTTATTTTTGAAGTTCTACACAAATATCTGTTAAGTAGGTAGCTCCTCCCTTTTGTAATTAGTCTGTGTTCAGTACCTTGCTCATGTAATTGGAGCAGAAGTTTCTAGAATACCTGGTTGTTAATCACTATTATGTATAAGGAAAATGAAGGAGGATAGCCTTTTGAACTGGTGAAGGGTCTGGTCCAGGAAACAGCTGTGTTTTAACCCATTTGTGTTCTCTGGAATCCAGATGTGCCTCTGGAGCTGCCCGGGGAGGACAGGAAGGAGGGCAGAGTTACACTCGTGGAGCTGCTGGGTGAGCTGATCTGGGAAGAGCTCTCCAACTGCCTCATTCAGAACTGCCTGGTGAATTCCATCCCAACCAACAGCAGCAAACTAGAGCAGTATACAGAGGTGGGTCTCAAAAAATCCCTCAGGAGATGCCACATGGCCAGTTGGAGCACAGGGCCCCACCTAGTCCAGTGTGGTGACATTTGAGTGCTTAGTGCCCTCTAAACCCTATTTTCATTCCTTGCTTTCAGCTGAGTGGAATTTTATACAAAATTTTTGTTTGGTTATTTGATTTTAGGAAACTGTCTTAACCTAGAATACATGTCTCCTCAGGTGATTAAATCCACAGAGGAGTTTGAAAAAGTCTTAAAGAACATTCAGTTTTTGAAAGGAGACACGACTGACTTACTGAAATACGCCCGTAACGTCAATTCTCACTTTGCCAGCAAAAAGTGCCAGGATGTGATTGCAGCAGCCAGAAACCTGATGACCTCAGAAATCCACAACACTGTAAAGGTGATGCAATACACAAGTTTTTCTGTGTGGAAAAGTAGGTGTTGGGGAAGGGTTGTCTAGAACAGTCAAGTTGTTTTTTTGTGAAACACTTGGGATTATTGAGGGATCTTGGCAAATAACAATTTTTAAACATTTTTAATAGTTCTGCAGTCTTGTGCTTATCTTGGGTCTTAAATCTCTGTCATTCAATGCTTTGCAGTCTTGCACAGTCTCCTTTCTGTGGGCTCTAAATTCCATTATACCTCTGTCTTCTCTCCCCTTAGATCACACCTGATTCCTGTGTAGCCCTACCACAGCTTCCTGACCCTGGGTCAGGAGATCACTTGAAAATGCAGAAACCCTCTAACCTCCTGCACAGTGGCACAGGAAATTTGGAGAATAAGAGCAAACTGAGCCAGTACACCTTCTCCCTGCCCGCGTGCCGCATCAGCTCCTCCGTGGAGCAGCTCATGGAGCTGGTTAATCAGACACTCTTGGAGGCCGCAACCAGCACGGATCAGTGGTAGGAATTATTCATCAGTAACTTGTGTGTCACAAGCTCGTCACCTCTAGCAACACCAGGCATCTGTTAATAGATGAAAAGAACTTTGAGTAATAGAATATACTTAAAAAGGAGAATTAGTCGTTTGAGCTGCTGTCAGCTGGAGGATGCAACGCTGGGGTTGTGCAGGAGACAGGTACAGCTGGTAACTCTGTTCCCTGCAGTACTCAGGTTAAGCAACCCTTTGGAGTTAGGTTTTCAGGGGACATTCAGGTGCACTGCCTTGTATTTTAGCTGTTAGAGCAGTGTAGCCATGGGGAACTCCCCAGTGTGCAAAACATAGTTCATGGCTTCTTGGGTGAGATGCTACTGCAGTGTTCACTCTTCTATCCCACCTTAGCCCTCAGTTGTTTGGAAACATCAAACCCGTCTCTTTTCTCCAAACCAAACAATAAGTGCTGGCACCCATTGTGAGCAGAGTTCTTGATGTCTTTGTGCTGGTGAAAGCGAAGAGCTCCAGCTCTGCAGCTGGCAGGGCTCTTGAGAGAAAACAAGTGTTTTGGGGACCCATATAAAGTCTACTTTAAAAACCAGAGACAACAGCCTTGGAGCAGGAGGGTTGCCCAGGTAACCAGCTGCCCTTCAGTGGCAGAGAGAGGGCTGAGTGTTTGTGCACACCTGGTGGGGAAGGGACACTGTCCCCTTTGTTCCTGGGGTTTCACATACCTCCCTTCTGCCATGAGGGCAGAAGCTTTTCCACACTGAACTTACAAGGTCACCACAGCCTTTGTGAGTTTTCCAGAATGTTGACATGGCTGTAATTGATCCTGACAATCCACTCTTTGTGCCAGTGCCTCAGTGCTAAGAAAACCTTGTTTTGGAGAAGGGCTGAGGGTCACCTGTGAACAAGACATTAATTCCAGTGACAAGCTGACATGAGCCTCATTTTCCCTGTAGCTGTGTGCAGCTCTTCTACTCCGTGCGGAGAATCTTCCAGCTCTTCTACGAAGTGGTGCCAACATACCACAAGTAAGTGTGTCCATGTGTATTTCCCAGGGCCTCCTTTGAGAGGGAGTGATGCTACTGGAGCACTCCCACTTGTCCACTGCAGCCAGAGGTTACCAAGGGCTTCCTCCAGCAGCAAAAAGCTGCTACTCCTAATCTGTTGCTAAATCATACCTGTGCAAAGTAGGTGCGTGAGGGTTTCTGAGTTGCCAGTCTTACGAGCAGGGAGATGGATGAAGTTCTTACACAGTTGTATTTGTTTCCAGCCACGTAACTTTGACCCCAGGTCTTACGCACTGATGTTTTTAATGATGTTTTTCTTGCAAAAAAAAAAGCAGCAGTGAAGACTGAAAGGACACAATCCCATCAGAGAACACTCTTTTCCTCTCTCTTTTCCTCTCCCTTTTCCTCAGCATCACTTTGCTGTAACAAAGCATATTTCTGTTTGAAAGTCCATTGCTAGAAGAATTGGGGGTATAACATGTGATTCAAATGCCTCATTTCAAACTACTTTCCTGTAAGATTCTTTGAGGAAGCGACAGGTTAAATGTTTTTATTCTGACTGATGTAATTTTCTGCAACACCTGCAGTGAGTTTCTCTAGGGAAAGCATGACAATGTTTTTTAACAGATTAATAAATAAATCCATTTCTTTCTCCTCTCTTCCTCCTTCCTGGGGCAGGGAGAGCCTGCAGAAGTTCCCCCAGCTGGCAGCCATCCACCACAACAACTGCATGTACCTGGCTCACCACCTGCTCACCCTGGGCCACAAGTACCGCTACTGCACCACCAACATCCTGAGCAAAGAGGCTGCCTCCTTTGTGGACCTGGTGCCTGCCTTCAGGAGACTGGGTAACTTCACCTCTAGTCCTGAAATACACTGATGGATCCCATGGAAATCAACCCTGCCAGCTGGTGCTGAATGGTTTCGTGTAGGTGTGGCTGCTGACTCAGTGGGAGCAGCGCGTTGTTATTTTTTGGACAGGTGGCAACAACATTTTCCAAATTGGGAAGCCTTGGCTCTTTGAGACCCAGCTCTTGTCCAGCACAAAATTCCAAGAAGATTCCAGCGTCCAGCACAATGTTGTGGAACTGTATTTTGGGATCTGCTGCTCAGCCCTTTGATGTTTTCTTTAGCTTATTCAATGGAAACAAATTCAGAGGCAAGTTTGTGTGAGCTCAAAGGAGTCATCCAGAGTTAATTCTGCTACTCTGCTCTTCTTCAGAAGTGTTGCAGCAATACAAGCTGCACAAGAGCTCACTGGTTAAATTGGCTCTAGGAGACTGTTTAGGGACTGGAAATTCGATTAAAAATAAAACACTATGGCAAGTTCATTATTCAGCAGTGGTAGTCATAAATAGGCAGAGCAAATTTAGTAATTGCTTAATTGTTTCTCTCTGCTTGCTTTTGCTCCTAAAGGGATGGAGTGTTTTAAGGCCCAGATGCGAGTGCAGAAGGGAGAAATCCTGGAAAGGCTCTCAAGTGTCAGGAATTTTTCTAATATGGATGATGAGGAAAATTTCCGTGCAGCAAACAAAGCAATAAGGCAGGTAAGAAAGGCACTAAAAGTCAGAGGTCTCTTTGTCTGCAGGGGAGGTCCAGTGTGAAGGTGCAGAGAGCTGTGCAGAGTTCCAGCAGAGTGGAACTCTTCAGCTGTTTTCTGACACGATGGGGTTTTTTTTTTCAATGCCAGGCTGTGTCTTTAGCAGGATATTTCATTGCCTTTTTCTTACTTCTGTGTGGTTTCTGACCATACGTGGTCACCTTATCACTTGGTGCCTTTCCTAATACTCTTTTTGATGACACGGAAGTAACACACATCTTAATTAACATAGCTGTTAATTCCAGGTGTTGCATCAGCTGAAGAGACTGGGCCAGGTCTGGCAAGATGTCTTGCCAGTGAACGTGTACTGCAAGGCCTTGGGGACCTTACTGAACACAGCCCTGGCAGAGATTGTCACCAGGATTGTTGCCCTGGAGGTAGGTGCTGGGGTGGACGTGCCAGCCCTGGACTGGTGGGTACAGTTGGCATTTGAGTTCATCTCAAGGTCAGGTTTCAGGGGAACAGGGGAACCTTTCACAGAAATTATAATTGTGTGCCCACAGGAAATGTTCATAATGCCAATTTTTCATTTCACTTTGCACTCTAAAAACAAATCCCCCTGCTCTCCACTGTTGTGTTTTCTCAACTCCAGGATATCTCTGCAGAAGATGCAGAAAGGCTGTACTCGCTCTGCAAGATCATGGTGGAGGAGGGACCCAAAGTTTTCACCCCTCTACCTGAAGAAGATGAAAACAAGAAGTACCAAGAGGAAGTTCCAGTATATGTGGAGAAGTGGATGGCATTCAAAGAGCTGATGATCATCTTGCAAGCCAACCTCCAGGAAATAGTAGATCAGTAGGTGTTTTCCTTTCGTGCTGTTTTTTACCTTGCGAGGTGGATTCATCTAAATGATCCACGATGATTTGCGTAATTAATTCTATTACTTCAGTGGGCAGGAATTGTGAGAAGCTGGACTTTCCCTGCTTGCAGCTGCCTCACACACAGCTCTGGAGGGCAAGAAAACACCCTGTTCCCAGCAGGTTAAACCAGAGAGGCCCCAGCCACAGAGAGGCAAGGCAGCTCCTTCCCTGTGCCCCTGGAACTGTGTTTTTCACCAGAGGTTCCCAGCTCCCCTTCTACCTGGGCATAAATCACTTTTTTGTGTTCTAAAGGAGGTGAATGGGAATTTTGCAGACAGGCTTTAGGCTTATTTAGGAGAAGGGAAGAGCCACTGAGCACAGAAACGACCTCACCACCTGTTGCTTTGTATACCTGGCTGAACAATCCTGGACTCAGGCTGCACACATACCTGGGGTAATGACCTCTGGAACAGGTCCTCAGAGGTGTGTTTTAATGTGCCATTTCTGGGCAGTTTGGTCAAATAAAGCTCTTTCTTTCCCGTGCAGGTGGGCAGATGGGAACGGCCCTCTGGCAGCTGAATTCTCAGCAGCTGAAGTGAAGAGTCTGATTCGAGCCTTGTTCCAGAACACAGAAAGGAGAGCAGCAGCACTGGCCAAAATCAAGTGACTCCATGTTTACGCCTGCACCTTGCATCTTCTGATAAAGCAAGAGCAAACTGAGACTTTCAACTCTTTTCTTGATTTGACCTTTCTTATTTGTACTGGTGTAAAAACAACATTATAATTGGGTAAGTGCTTTCTGGAGCTTGGCTGGGGGAGAAAAGGAGCATTCCCTAGTGTTTGAGGGCAGAGAGTTTATTTTGGGAGTCTGGGACCAGAAGAATCACAGGTGAGGAACACACGGACACTGACTGCCAGGCTGAGCAATTTGGGCTTGAAAATTCCATGTCCTGCCATGCTCCCTCGAGGAGTTCTGCCCAGAGCCAGGTTCCCTTTCATCAGCTGGTGTGTGGTACAGTCCTGGTGAAGAAGAGATGCTTTTGGTGATGGTTGCTAATTCCCAAGCTCTAGGGTTTCATATTGCTGTTCAGCACAGCATAGGAAAATAAATCCAGCCTCGTATCCAGCATCTCTGTGAGCACAGGCACTGCTGCCAGACAAGCCTCCCGTGTGAGGGGCTGTGTAACCTCATCTCAAACCGGCCTCAGGGTCCTGGAGGGACTTCCATTGCTTAGTAGTGACTCTCATCTATGCAGTTCTACATCAGGGGGCCTGTGGCCCCTCTGTGTCTTACCTCTTCTGTCTCTGTACGTTACATGATACCCACAGACTCTGAGAGCTTTTGATATTCTCCCAGGAATTCAAAAGTGCCAAACTTAGCTCTTTCCGACCTCAGGATTCCCTGAGGAACAGACCTCAAGAGAGCAGCAGTTTAGGGGGAGATGTGGAGAAAGGAGGTCCTGTGCACAGTGAACTGTTCATCAAGACACAGGGTTTTGCACAAGTAGCGAAATTCTCTTATTTCTCATGGAAAATATCTTAAAACTGACTTAAAAATTTTGAGTCTCACTTTACTGACAGCTCCTTCCTTTGCATTTTTGGTGCGTGTGAACTGGGTAGCTCTGGTATCTTTCTGGTATTATATTTTCTGTCCGTTAAGAATGTGGGAATGCAGCAGGGAAGGGAGATACTGAAGCGGGATCTGACTGCCATTTAAAACTCAGCTTTTTCTTTTCTTCCCCTCCAAGTGATTTACTCAAAGGCCGAGAGTGTTTCCCTTACACTGACATCTCATACCATCCCCTGTCTCTTTACACACAGCAATCAAAAAACCCACATATTTTGAAAAACACCACTTCTCCCATGTTTATTGTTCACAGAAATGTAAATTGCTATTTTCTTTAATAAACTATTTATACTGAGTATGTTTGGAATTCTGTTCAGATTACAAGTGACAGGGTGAATCAGTCCCAGACTGTTCTCCACTTGTCAGGTGGAAGGGGCAAAGTGTAGCTCTGTACAGTCTCTCCTTGCCTGATTTCTAGTAGGTCTAATTAAATAAAAAAAAAAAAAACACAGAAAGAAATCAGTACCATAAAAGAGGTTGTCCCAGAGGCTTGTGGGTCAGGGGGAAGGACAGAAGGAGTTCAGTAGGGTGCTGGCACTGGGATTTGGGTGTGGAACATGCTGTAGAGACCAGGCTGGACACACAACCTGGGCTTACCTCAGTGACCTGGTAAATCCAGGGCAGGAGCTGAGCCACGTTGGTGTAGACCCCGGGGTGGTTGGGCTCAGCACAGCCCTGGCCCCAGCTCACAATTCCCACCAAGCGCCACATGGATCCGTCCCAGCACACGAGGGGGCCCCCACTATCCCCCTGTGGGGCAGAGCCAGGGATGAGGGAGCTGCTCTGCCCCACGGGCAGGTCACAGAATCACGGGATGGTTTGGGTTGGAGGAACCTTAGAGCCCATCCCAATCTCCCCTTTCCACCAGCCCAGGTTGCTCCAAGCCCTGTCCAGCCTGGCCTTGGACACTCCCAGGGATGGGACACCCAAAACTCGGGGCAGCCTGTTCCAGTGCCTCACTGAGGACCTCACCATCAGGCTGCCATCTCCCACCCAGCTTTATCCATCAGCCCTCCAAGAAGCTGGAAGGAGGATCCAGGTGTGCTGCCCACCTTCTCCCCGCTGTTACCTGGCACGCGTCCACCTGGCCGCGGGGGTACCCAGCACACAACATCCTGGCCGTGAGCTCCCCCGAGTACATGCACGAGCTGTTGCACCTCTTGGTCCCGATCAGGGGCACCAGGGCTTCCTTCAGCGTCCCGGCCACCTGCGCTGGACACGGGGAAAGAGGGAGGGAAGCGAGGTCTGCAGGGAGCCAGGGGGCAGGGCAGGGCACCGGCTGGGCAAGCCGGAGATGGGAAAATGGGATGTTGCCTAAAATGAGGACAAAAGCTTTCTAGGCAATTTAGTCGAGGTAAAGTAGAGAGGCGTTCTTTGACGAGAAGCTTTTCAAGCTCCAAAATGATATTGACGTGCGTGCAGCATAGGGGTGATTCCTATTTTTATAACACGACTTAATTATCATAACTAAAGGTGACATCCAACCCAGGGACCATCCACCCTCATACCATCTTGGTGCCACTCCCAGAACCTCGCTTGGCTCTGCCCCTCGGCACGCCTTCCTAGAATTGAGCTGGGGGGTCTCAGGACCCCTTTACTTCTTCACCATCATCTTCTTCACGTCACATTCCCCTGGTTGGAGGTTTTCCAAACTTCATGGGACTTTTATCTTGTTTTGACTACAATATGTATTGTTGTTCTAGTCCTAGTACATGAGTCCTGAATAAAATGTTCTAGTTGCTATCTTACCCTTAGCTAAGACATTCAGGAATGCAGTAGAGGTAGAAACTGCTGGTTGCTACTTCAAATACGAGAAGCTGTACAGCTACATAAAATATACAAAAATATGTACATATATACAGACACAGACAGTCTTGAGGCCTCAGGATTACTCTGTGGGATTAGGAGCTGTGGGTGTGGGGCGCAGGCTGCCGGAGCAGGGGTGGGATGAGGGTGGTGGGAGCATTTGGAAGGTCACCTGGGGCAGTGGGGAGCAGGGGCAAGGCTCGGGGCAGTGCTGAGGGACAGGACCAGGCTGGGAGCTCACCTTGGCCAGGCGTGGTGTAGCCCCAGCCGGAGACCCAGCACTGTGTGCCCTGGAGGAGGTCCTGGTGGGAGGGCGGCAGGCACGCGGCACGGATGGCGTCTGGGGACAGAGAAGGTGACAGGGAAAGGGCCAGGGCAGCGAGGACAGCTTGGTCAGGAGCAGCCAGGGAAGGGCTGCCTCGATGGGAAAGGCTCTGGGTATCCTGCAAGAGGATGAAGGCCAGGCTGGATGGAGCTTGGAGCAACCTGGTCTAGTGGAAGGTGTCCCTGCCCATGGCAGGGGGTTGGAACAAGATGAGCTTTAAGGTCCTTCCAGCCCAGGCCATTCTGTGATTCTGTGAAGAGCTGCTCTGAAGGGGCAGGTTCAGAAGGAGCTGGTTTTGGGGCAGCTTTTCATTGTGGGACAGGGCAGACAACTCCACAAAAGGACACGACAGCACCTCACCTGAGAAGTTAAGGGGGACCCGGAGCTTCATCAGGGCGATGTCGTAGTCGAGGCTGTTGTCGTTGTAGAGCGGGTGGTGGAAGATCTCCTGGACTGACACCCCCGTGCCCTGCCCGAGGGAGCCGCGGGTGATGAACCCTGCAAACACCAGCCAGGCCGAGGGCTGGAGCCTCCTGGAGCTGCAAGAACACACAACACAGGGCGCTGAGCAGAGGGCAGCGAGCACCAGGGCACGGGGGCACAGCGGGGTGGGCATGGAGGCACAGAGGGGTGGGCATGGGGACACAGCGGGGTGGGCACAG
>VWZG01003753.1:287495-322655 GCA_013396735.1 Grallaria varia
GGTGGGCACGGGGGTACAGCGGGGTGGGAATGGGGGCAGAGTGGGGTGGGCATGGGGCACAGTGGGGTGGGCATAGGGGCACAGCAGGGTGGGCACAGGGCACAGTGGGGTGGGCACGGGGGTACCTGTGCACGCAGTGAGCCGCTGTGAGGATCCAGTCCCGTGCCAGCACGGAGCCCCCGCAGCGGTGCTGGGAGCCCTGGCACACACTCACCTGCCAGGGCCAGCGCCCGGGGGGCACATCTGCCCCTCCGACCACCCGCACGGCCCCCGTGGGCAGCCCACACTCTGCAAGGCACAACAGAACAGGCTCCACACCCTCACGCTGGAGGGCGAGGAGAGCAGGTGGAAAGGGGGAAAAGGAACTGCTGGCTCCAGGCAGAGATCCTGGGGACACAGGAGAGGAGGCAATCGCTCACCTGAGCACTTCAGAGCCACAATTCGACCGGATTCACAGCTGCTCCTGTGCAGGGATAAACAACAGGAATAAATCCTCCTGGTCAGGATAAACAGCAACCAAAACCCCCGGGGCACCGAGGAGTTCCAGAGAGGCCCCAAAGGGCTCTTCACTGCACAGCACTTGCACGGTTTGTTATGCTCTTAACCTGGAGAAAAGGCTTCAGCAAACTCTGCTCGCCCTTACCAGACCTGCCACAAATCTTCCAGGCTGCCTTCCTGGTGGGGTCTCACCCGAAGGAACTGCTGCCCACCATTCACTCTGACATCCCTCAGGTTCACTCCTTTCTCATGGGTCATTCTGCAGAAACAACAGGAATTGTCCCAGGAAGGGGGATCAGAACTGGGACCCTGCCATGGGAGCAGCGCTCACAGTCCTGCAGCTCCGGCAGCCAGGGATGAACCTCTTGGCAAGGAGGATCTTCTGGAGCTGTTCCTGCTGGTCCCCGTGTCATCCCAGGTCCCACCTGCATTCCCCTTGGAGCTCTGTGACCTGGCACTGCTGCCCTGAGAAACCCCCAGCCTCCAATCTCCTCCTTCTGCCAAGATCACCCCGCTCAGAAAAGGGCAAAGAGGGGCCAAAGCTGCTGCCTGTGCTGTGCCCACCTGAGGTACCCGAGCTGCTGGCACAGCAGGGTGCCCAAGGAGCCATTCCAGCCCTCGTGGCACACCAGGAGCCAGCCAGGATGTCCTTCCACCTGAGCTTCCAGCAGGGAGCTTGCCACGTTTATTCTGAAAGACACTGAAGCCATTCCATCAAAGACAACCCACGAGCCCCCTCCTTTGTAGTGCTCTGTGTAGATAAAGTGAGAAGAAACCCACCCAAAGCCCCAGAAAAAACCACCTGAGGAATTAGAAACTACAAATGAACACAGTCACGGGGCAGTCACCGGCAAAGGGGCCCTGCAGGAGTTGCCTTTGCTGCGGGACCCCTTTGTGCAGTTCTGGGGGAAGCAGCGGGGCTTACAACAAAAGCAAGGTCAGCAGGAGAGATTTATTTTTAAAGACCCCCCCTCTCTGTTCTCCCTGGGCTTGGCAGGCACTGCTGTTCCCCTCTCCCCACCCCATTTGACAGGACATAAAGATACAAACCTGTAGTGGGAGCCCCTCGGACCACGGGCTCTTCCTCCTCCCTGTCCCCGCACGCTGGGATGGCATCTGGACCCTGCAGAGGAGGGGAGTCCTGCCCTGGCTGCGGCTCCTGCAGGTGTTTCACTGCGGGAAACAGAAGGGCGTGGGGATGCACCCAGGATGCAGGACCTTGGGGACCATCCTGCACTGCCACTGGCACCGCAGGGACCAGCAGTGGGGCAGACACTGACCCTGATGCAGGAGCTTGGGGACCAGCAGGAGGGCAGACACTGACCCTGATGCAGGAGCTTGGGGACCAGCAGCAGGGCAGACATTGACCCTGATGCAGGAGCTTGGGGACCAGCAGCAGGGCAGACATTGACNAGGGCAGACACTGCCCCTGATGCAGGAGCTTGGGGACCATCCACACTGCCACTGGCACCACAGGGACCAGCAGCAGAGCCCGCACTGGCCACATCTCTCCATCCCAAGCCACAGCTGACCAGCCAAGGAGCTCCCATCGCCACCTCCTCTGGCACTGCCACCCCAAACCCGCTCAGAGGGGCAGCAGGGCAGACACTGACCCTGATTCAGGATCTTGGGGACCATCCTGCACTGCCACTGGCACCACAATGACCATCAGCAGGACAGACACTGACCCTGATGTAGGAGCTTGGGGACCATCAGTAGGGCAGACACTGACCCTGATGTAGGAGCTTGGGGACCATCAGTAGGGCAGACACTGACCCTGATGTAGGAGCTTGGGGACCATCAGTAGGGCAGACACTGACCCTGATGTAGGAGCTTGGGGACCATCAGTAGGGCAGACACTGACCCTGATGTAGGAGCTTGGGGACCATCAGTAGGGCAGACACTGACCCTGATGCAGGATCTTGGGGACTATCCTACACTGCCACTGGCACCAGAGGGACCAGCAGCGGGGCAGACACTGACCCAGGAGCCACGTCCCAGCCGCCGTCCCCGCCAGCAGCACAGTGACCCCCATCAGCAGGAACAGCCTCCTGAGGGTGCAGAGAGTCCCAAAAGATGCCTCGGCAGGATCTTTAAAAGAGGGATGGAGGATCAGTGTGGTTTGCCCATCTCATGGCATTCCCAAGCCCCTGGCTCGCCGAGCACCACTTTGTAGGGCTCGCTGCTCCTCTCCTGCAAGGCCGTGGATCCTGCGAGAGGCCAAGGCTCCGAGCACCCTCCCCATTCCCAAATCCCACGAAGAGCTCACCCATGTGTCCCAGGGAGGGCTGTGCCACCCCTGCTGCCCTCCTTGGCTCGGCCGCCGCGCTGCTGGGGCTGGGCACGGCATCCTCCAGGTGGCTGGGGTTGTTGGGAAGCTGCTCAGGTGAGTCGGGGCTCTGGGGAGAGGAGCAGAGTCCCGGGAGCAGTTGGGTGCCAAAGGCTGGGCGTGGTGGAAGGGGACAGGCTCTGAAGTCCCTTCTCACCATGGCAGCAGGAGTGGAGCTGTGGGAGCCGAGCACACGGATCTCCAGTGACCCAGCTCAGGTTCCCCTGCCCGGCACGGTGCGTGCGCAGCGGCCACGCTCGAGGGACTCCTTGTCCCCAGACCCCCCTTCTCCAGCTGACAGGGCCCCTGCAGGGGCTGGGGGGATTGCTCCTGTCCCTGTCCCACCCCTCCATCCCCCTGCTCCCGGGAGCTGCTCTGGCTGGGGCATCCCAAGGGAACGCTCCCACTGCTCCCCAGGTGAGAGCAGCAGCTGCTGAGCTGCCTCAGCTCTCACACCCATCTCCCACCTGCTGTCCCCCTTTAACCCCTCCCATGACCTGCCCTATGGGAAGCCCCAAGTGCTGCTGAGGGGCAGGTTGTTGGTGTGAGTGGGGGGGCTCTGCTGGCTCTGAGCACCTCGGGGACCAAAACACCCTTAGCTGGGAAAAGCTCAGAAAAGAGCCTGGAGATGCTTTTTATCCGCCCCACATCTCCAGCCAAGCTCCTGCCGGCTGTGACATGCAAAGGGCAGCTCTCCTGTCCCCAAGCTGCATTAGGGACATGCTGGTGAGGGCTGGTGGGGCCCCATCACTCAGCGAGGAGATCCCCCCAGCCCGTGCACCCAGAGATCCCAGGGAAATGCAGCCCCACCTCCCCAGGTGCATTTCCCCTGCAGCCTTTGGCTGTAGCACACCGAGAGCAGCAAAGGTCAGGCAGCAGCTCTCAGCTCAGCTTCTCATTTTCCATGTAATTCCTTGTTGCTGACAGATTCCGGCGCCATAAAGATGCTCGCTCAGTCTCTCAGCATGCAAGACACTTTATTTATGGTTAACAGAAAATTCCCCCCTTAATGCTAATTGTCCAGGGTTGATTTTCAGCTGGGAGTGGCCATGCAATCAAAGCAGAATGCAGCTGGGGTCACACACACACCACACACTGACAGACCTTGTCCATTCACACCCCATGCATGGTGAGTTGCAAACTGAGAGCTTAGTTCCATCCCTGGCCAGTAAATTGAGGCTTTAGATAAAATAATACAACGTTATCTCAACATTTCCCAGGCTTTCTTGTTTTATTTCTTTCCTCTTCTCACGCTGGCTTGCCAAACCCCACGGGAGGGGAAGAGTTTCTAACCCATGTTTTGGGTGCTGGCTGGGCCATGTTGGGGCAGGAGATGCTTTTCTTGCCAGTGCAGAGCTCTTGTGGAACAGAAATTGCTTGTGCTGCTGTATCTCCTCATCCTCCCCTGACCCAGAGGATGCTCCAGCACAGCTGTCACACCCAAGGTCCCCAAAACCAAATGCAGAAGCAGACTGAAAGACTCGCCTCATGAAAGAAAGACTTGTCTTATTTACGTACTTCTCCATCCCCAAAAGGTACAGCTGATGGCTTGTTGCTCAACACACCAATGAATTTTTAATGCTATTTAATCAAGGAAACTCCTGTGAGTGTCTCATGAGCTGTCCTGCAGGATGATGCTGTCCATGAACAGCACCAGGTGTGTTGTGGCACAAACCCACCCTGTGATGGGCGGATGGTGTGAAAACAGGGGTTTGTTTGGGTTGCTTTGGGTTTTCTCTCCAGGTCTCCTCTTTCATTTAGGGTTTAGGCCAGAATGCAACAGACAAGGCAGCAAATATCCCCCAAATCACAGCGTGGCTCAGTGACTGACCCTTTCCTGGTCGTGGTTGTGCTGCACCAGTGGCACTGGAGCATCAACTCAGCCTGGGAAGGACTGTAGATGGTGCTGGAGCACCAGTGGGAGAGGAGAGACCAGGCGAGGCACAGAAACCAGCCTGAGCATCCTTTGCTGCTCTGGGCACAGAGGAGAGCAAGGACCAGCTCAGGTCATCTCCTCTCTGAGCATCTCACGCCCTGAGGCTGCCAGAAAACCAGCCTTGGCAAAAGTTAAATGGAGTTGCAAAAGTTAATTGAAGGTGTGAGCACAGCCAGCAGAAAGAAACCAAACCACACCTTGACTGCAACAAAACACTGCGAGCAGGGATTGGTCCACGCAGGGGAAATGATAAACCAGAGTAGATTCCAAAAGGATTCACCAGGAACAGGTGACAAATAAAGACACATCACTGAGCCCATGCTGCCTCTCTGCTCTGAGTTATGCTTCTTCTTCCTTTTAAAACTCATCAAAGGCAGATCAATATTTCTACCCAACCTGCTTGCCTGCAATAAGAAAATAGTCACTGCAATGAGAGAGCCTTCCAGATTAAACACTGGCACACAGATGGAAAAGGGAGGAAGGGGAACCACAGCGAAGCTTTTTCGCCCCAGTTTTCATCTTTTTTTTTTTCCCCCCTGTGGTTTTGCAGAAAAATGAAGCAAAAGAGAAGCAGCAGTGATGACAGGCCTTGACAGCTGCTGAAACACCCCTGCCACAGGGACACCTGGCGTGTGGCAGAGATGCTGTGAAGCATAAGACATCCCCTTTGTCGTCCTTCTAACTGGTTCCCGTTGAAAGAGCCTCCCCTTTCCCACTGGGAGCAGCAAGCAGAGCACAGCTGTGGAGCAACCAGCCAGATGTTGGCTCAGGCTGTAACCCCAAAGCTGGCAAGGTCGTGGCTGTGCACAGCAGCGTGAGGATCTGCCCGGGGAGATGAGGGATTCTGACCTTGTGCTCGAACAAGCACTAATTGTGTCCCCTTCTTCTGCTGAGATGAGCAAGAAAGGGTCAATAATTGGCACATAAAACTGGGCGTTCAACACCTCACCCTGATGTTGTTCTCCAAACTCCCATTCTGAAGATTTCAAAGCAGCTTTACCAGCCAGCTTTTACTGAGATTCACCTCCTTTAATTCTCTCGTTTAGCCTGTGCTGATTGCTCCTTTCCTTTCCCACAAAAGCCGAGTTCTTCCTCAGGGATATTTTACAGTGACAGAACAAGGGGGAATGGCTTCAAACCGACAGCGAGGAGGTTTGGATTGGATATTAGGAATAAATTCCCCCCTGTGAGGGTGGGCAGACCCTGGCCCAGGTTGGGCAGAGCAGCTTTGGCTGCCCCTGGATCCCTGGAAGTGTCCAAGGCCAGGCTGGATGGGGCACAATCAGTCTCATGCTCCAGACTGCTGAAGCCAAAGGCTCTGCAACAACTGGGGCCAGAGAGGGGCAATAAGTGAGAAATGACCATTGATTTAATCCGGCAGCTGGAGTTCACAGGGTCTCCTGCCTGTTCCACCTCTTGGATCATTTCCTTCCTTACCTCATTTCTTCTTCTCCCCCTTCACCTCCTATCTAATAAAAGTGCCTCTCCCTGAGATAAGGCAGCTGCTTGAAGGCTGTAATGAGAGAAATGGCCAAAAGCAACAGCCTGAAGACCTGCCTGGTCCTGGTAGCAGTCTGCCAGATCTCATCAGGGGCGAGGAATCCTGGATTGTGTTTTCCCAGCAGTGATGCTGTGGTCAAAATAAAGAAAAAAAATATAAAAAATTAATAATAGGCTCCCAAGCAGCCTCCCAAACCCCCTCACTGCAGGCAGGGGGAGGAACTGACGTGAAAGAAGGGAGTTTATGAGTTCATTTGCCTGATCCATCTCCCCCTGCAGCACAGAGGCACATGCAGAGCACAACCCATCCACTGCCCTGCTCCAGCCTCTTTCCCCAGGCAATTTGCTGTGTAATGATTATGGAGTTGAGAAAGCAATTTCAGGAAAACTAGTTTCTCTCTAGAAGGAATTGAATAGAGGAACTATTATAACCCGATACACTAATTTATTCAAAAAGCAGCTGGCACCATGTGAGGCAGGCAGGGACAATTTAGAGGCAATTCTCTGCAGAGACTGTTCCAGCTTCCTCAGGTCAAACACTGCAGGATCCAGAGGCTCTTGCTCCAGGCAAGCAAATAGCAGGACTTCTTTGGGAAAGGGTGGCAATTCCCAGGTGGTGTGAATGTGCAGACCTCGCTGCCCTCCCGTGTTCCCGTGTCTGAGGTCTCACTCAGGACTGTCACTTCCTTCAGACACCTTGTGCTTCCCAGTGGAAACAGACACCCTGCTGGATATAAAGCAAAAGGGCAGAGAGTGAACTGAAGCCTGGAAAAAGCACCATTACAGCACAGAAACACGAGGAGCCAGGGAGCTCTGCAGCAGTTTGCTTCTCTCTTGCTTCAGAGGAGCAGAGACAAACACCCTGAGTGCTGTGAGTGCTGTGGCCACCATGGGAAACTCTCTGCACCAACCTGGAGCAGGGCATTCTCCTGCCCTGCCCCTTCCAGCTGATGCTCAGAGGGGACTGTAAATCATTTGATGCTCGTGTGTTTGTGCTTCTTCAGAGGACAGACAGTCAGAAAAGGGCTGGGCCCTGGATTCTCACCCATCTATGGGAGAATATTGGGCCACAGACAGCTTTGGCCTCGACAGGATGCAGCTGTAGCCCTGGGAGAGCTGCAGAAAACACCCCCTGTGTCCTTGGGCCAGGCCTGGGAAAGTAGAAGGAGTTGAAGAAAACAACCAAGAATAACAAGAGTGTATTTTGAGATTTGCCAGCATGAGGAGAGGTGATGTCCACCTATCAGAAGATGGACTAAGACTGATAGACAAGAACACCCAGCCAATGATGGGTAGCAGAGACACTTATGGACAGTGGTAGAATAGTATAAAACATAAGCTGTGGGTGAATAAAGGGGCTTTTGCTTTTGCCTTTTACTTTTCCTGACAAAGTCTTGAGCCTGTGTGTTTATTTGACCGTCGCAACATCCATCACCTCATAAGTGTAGAATTTGAAGATGTCAGGGATAAAATGTTTTCATTGTCTGCAGCGTGTTCCAGCTCAAAGCTGTCCCAAGGGATTTCTCCGCTGAGACAACTCAGAGAAGAAGAATACATCCCACTGGCATCCCATTGTGCTCCTTCTTCCCCATTTCCAAACACAGGTCGTTTCGTCACTTTGTCATCTTTGCCCTTGCAAATTGCTGGGGACCTAAATGCCAGGAGGAGATGGCACTCCTGGTACCCACACGCCCTGCCCTGAAGCCCAGCTTGGTGCAGCTCTGGGGCAGTGCCCCTGGGGTGGCTGTTGGCACAGGGACGGCACTGGGACGGCACAGGGACGGCACTGGGACAGCACTGGGACGGCACTGGGACGGCACTGGGACAGCACTGGGACGGCACTGGGATGGCACTGGGACGGCACTGGGACGGCACTGGGATGGCACTGGGACGGCACTGGGATGGCACTGGGATGGCACCGGGACGGCGCTGGGACGGCGCTGGGAGCAGTCTGCCCCTGCAGATGGCACAGAGGAAGGAAGGAGCAGAGACAGGCTGTGACCCGGGCTGGCCTCACATCCCAGCCCAGACAGGCTGCCTGCCACATGTGCTGTGAGATGTGGCAGCCACTTGCCCTCCCCTGCAGCCCAGATGAAGTCACAGCATTGTCACCGTGGGCGAAGGGCTGCCAGGTCCTGCCTGTGCAGCACAGCATCCCCCCTGTGCCTGCAGCAGCAGGCTGGATCTGCTCTGTCCAACCCCTGCCCTCCCCAGAAACAACAAAAAAAAACCCAAACAGAAAACATCCCACCTGTGAATTTTGCAGCGATTTCTCTGGCATGGCCTGGCCTGAGGCACAGCAGGGGGAAATGCAAGCAATCCTTGCATTATCCTCACATTCTGCCCTGCCAGAGAAACCCCAGAGAAGATGAAATGGGATCATGAACAACAAAATTAATAGCTTGTCCAATGCTCAAAAACTAAAGAAATCTTTTAAGAAGTCCTCTCAGAGACTCTGTTTTACTGCACGTTCTCATAATACATTTGCACCACGAACAGAGGAGCTCTCTGGGTAGCAAAGGCCTTTGCTCCTGATCTTTACTTCCCACTCGTTAAACAGGCAGAGAATTTCCCTCTCTTCTCCTTCTCCAGTGCAGAATCCCAATAACCATCATCTCCACCTCGTGTCCCTTTCCACTTCACACCCCAGTGTGTGAGGGTCCCTCCACGCCTTCCCCCTGCAGGAAACTCTCCAGCCTGACCAAGTCCAGCAGTGAGGAATCCTGTGACCTGCACAGAATTTCCACCCCAGCAGCTTCTCCTCTCCCCGTGGGCACTGGAGAGTCAGGGGGCAGAGCCTGCAGTTCCAGCAGATGCTTTTCCTGAACCCCTGTCCTTTTCCTGCCTCTCTTCTCTTCTGGGGATGTTTCTCCCAGGATTTCACCCCAGCTGTTGAACAGCCATGTTAGTAGAGCAGGTGCTGGTTGGGTTGGGATTTCTTCTAGAAATAGCTCTCTAACATGGGCTTATTAGGAAAATGAGCATTCCTAAGGAAGACAATTGGCTTCCCAAAGGCAGGCTGTGCCCACCTCGCCCTCCACAGCACCACAAAGCCAGTGATGCTCCTGGCTGCACCTGCAGAACACAGCCTTCCCTGCCCCAAAAACATTCCCTGTCCCAAAAACATTCCCTGCGCCCAAATCCCTCCCTGTTCTGCTCCCGGAGGGGTCCCTGAAGTCCATACCAGGAGCAGCAGAATTTTCCATTTCTGGTCCTTTCTCGAGACCAAGAAGCATTGCATTTGGAGAACCTTTCTGCATCATGTGCTTCCCCAGGGGACACATCCTTGCCAGGGCTTTGGGTCTGCAAGGCAGAGTTGCAATCAAGGTCCTGCCAGAAAGTTATCCACCTGTGAAGATGGACAGGTCTCTGGGCTGCCATCAGAGCCTGCTAAACACCCAATAAAATTAACTCTGTGCGCTCAGGGGGAGCCTCTGCTTTCTCTGCACAGTTAACCTGCCAACATTCCTTGGAAATCTGGCATTGTTCAGCTCACAGCTTCTCACTCAGCAAGACAAAGGTGTATCCAGGAGCAGGTGGATGTTCCTGCCAACATTGCCTGCAAGACACTCGAGTGAGAGGCTCCTAAACCCAACTTCCTTCTTAGGGACAGAAATAAAGGTTTCCCCAGCCAGCAGCATCATTTTTCCTGCACTCAGTTCCTTGTTGTGTCCTCAGAATTGCTTTTCTCCATGGCAGGGCACAAAGTCATGGCCAGTGCTGTTAACCCAAAGCATCTGCCTCGAGGCTCGCTCACACAGCCTCATTATGGGTCCCAATTAAATAATTACACATTTTCAGTCACTGTAATCACAGCCTCTACTTATGTAAATAAATACACTGACAGCAATTACAAAATGATTAAAATCTATTGAAAAACATAGATTGAGTTAAAGGGAAAAAACACATCAGGGAACTCCTGCCCAGGTCCAATCCACCCCCCTGGACCAACCTAGGTCCCCTTGTCTCTTCAAACCAGGGATCCCCTTCACATGCTGGTACCTCATTGAGGACCAGGGAACCCCTTCCCACCTGGAATTCATCTGCATTTCTCCAGGCTTCAAAGTGAAACCTCTCCAATGCACCCAGACACAGAATTAGCTCCCCTTACACCAGCATTTACCCCTGCCAGGCCCAGCAGTGATGCTCCAAGAAACAATACACAGGGGAGTCAAATTCCAAAATAACCTTTCCTTCACCTTTCTTATTTATTTCCTCTCATAAATTCATATGAGGCTGTTACTCAGCACTTTAAAACAGTGGCCTTGATGCCTCCCTGAAGGATCACCTAAAGCTCAAACAGAAAATTCCCTTTCCTCTTGCTGTTTCACTTCTGCACGCAGCAGTTTGGCAAACACAGCCTCTCTGCAGCTCAGGAATAATCAGATGTGCAAAGCAGTCCCTGACAACCGGGGAAGAGGGAAAAAAAAAAGGGATTTCACTTAGGAACTGCTGTGGTACCTATTTGTTAGCTCAGATGCATATCAGCCCAATTTACCCTCCTGAAACAGACTCAGCTGTTTTCCAGGAGAAAACTCTTTGGAACTCAGTGCTCTCATTAACTCCAAGATCTGAAGGGAACAAGGACATTTCTGCACATGATGAAACACCCTTGGCATTGATGACTTCACTTCCCTGTCCTTCCCAGTTCCTACTGTTCCTTCTTTTCCTTGTCAGACACTTTCCATCGAGAGGGCTTCTGGAAGCAGAGACTCCTCTGAATTGCTCATTCCAGCACTCATTTTGCACCAAAGGATGAGCGCTGGGAGCTGACATCCCACTGATATCCCACTGACATCCCACTGGCATCCCACTGCCATCCCACTCTGCTGCTTTCCCTCTGCTCTGCCAGACAGTCCCTGGTTCAATAACAGGGTGGGGGAGCTGAAGGGAGGGGGGGAAAGGCAGCAGCCACACTTTTAGGATCCCCCCTATTTCACACAACAACGTCCCCTCAACCCTGCAGTCACAGCCTGGTTTGTATGGGAAGGGAGATTTAAGAAGGGGAAGGAGAATCCTGTGACGGAGGTGAAAAAGGGGGGCAAGGAGCCGAACTCTGCCAGCTGGAAGATGCTCACGGAACAAATGGGGCTGGAGTTGGAAAATGCCACTCGTGGCTGTGACTCAGGTGTGGGGCTGTGACTGACTCAGGTGTGGGGCTGTGACTGACTCAGGTGTGTGGCTGTGACTCAGGTGTGGGGCTGTGACTCAGGTGTGGGGCTGTGTCCAGTGGCAGCTGAGCCCCACCATTCCGGGCTGGGAGGGAGGCTGTGCTGCTCAGCAAGTTCCCAGGGATGGCGAGACAGGGATGATGGAGATGCAGAGGGCAAATATCAGCCATAAACTGCAGCCCCGGACAGAAACCCAACAACTTTGCCCTTCCCTCCCCGGCTGCCCTGGTAGCAAACATGTCCATCGGTGCCAGACGAGCTTATTTTTGGGAGGCAGCACCACACAACTCCTCCCAACTCCATCCAGGGCATCCAGATGATGAGTCAGCCCCAAGTTTGCAGGCAAGGAAGGAAAAAACCCTTCTTTAGCCACGCTTGTAAGGGCCTTTGGGAGCTGCTCTGCCCTTCAGCGATGTGCAGCTGCACAAGGCATTGGGGACACGCCTGTCCCTCTGTCACCCAGGGAGAGCCCCGACTGTGCTCTGCAGCCCCACAGCTTTCGGAGCCATGGTCCAGGGCTGCCTTCACTCATCAACAGGTTTGTCTCCTTCCTTCTCACCCCGGCAGGATCTGTCAGTCGCTGTGAGATGGAAGGGAGGCGGCAAACAAAGGCTTTTGACGTTTGTCATCTTTCCCAGAGCAGGTTACTGTCCCCAACCCCCCGGGGAAAGAGCAGCAGCTGCTGTTTCAGGGACACTATTACTGTCACCCTGTGAACAAAAGGACATTTCCATCAGGCCAGAAGACACAGAACATCCAGCTATGGATTTCTGCGCCAAAGGGGTGGTGGGAGCCCCATTCCCCCCATCCCCAGTGACACCAGTGCAGCATCCCCAGTGACACCAGTGCAGCATCCTCAGTGACACCAGTGCAGCATCCTCAGTGACACCAGTGCATGCATCCCCAGTGACATCAATGCAGAGCATCCCCAGTGACACCAGTGCAGCATCCTCAGTGACACCAGTGCATGCATCCCCAGTGACACCAGTGCAGCATCCCCAGTGACACCAGCGCAGCATCCCCAGTGACACCAGCGCAGCATCCCCAGTAACACCAGTGCAGAGCATCACTGAACACCAGCAGGGACTCAGCCCCTGCTGGCAGGACCCTGTGCCCACTTGGCCCTGCAGAACTCACCCCAAAACCACATTTCTGCATCACTTTCTGCCTCCAGGGCTCATTGGAGGCTCTTCCCCCTCCTGGTGGGGGAGCTGAAGGCCAGGAGCATCCCAGCAGCCTTCCCACCTGCAGGCACTTCAAAAGTCCAGTTTGAGCCCTTCTGTCCTGCCCAGTAACACCTGGGCAAGGTGGAGGGGCTCTGGTGGTGATTTACCATCTTTACCTTGCAGAGAGCGAGTCTGACCCTCCCTGTGCAAGGAGAAGGGCAGCAGGTTGGTGTCTTGAACCCACCACTGCCCGTCCCCTTCAACATCTCCTCAGGAATCATCCCTGGAGTGGATTTATGTCCCAAAACAAACAAACAAACGAACAACAAAAATCAGCTCCGCAGCCCAGTGGCCCAACACACAGCCCTGAACCCCCCAAACTCCCTGCAAGACTCCCCAGAGCAGGTTTATTACTTCCTGCTGGCAATTTCCAAGGAGGTGATCTAATGAGTCATTAAAGACAAACAAAAAAATAGGAGAAAGCATTTGACTTAGCACTTCTTTCCAAAAAATACTGTAGCTGCAGAATTTTAAGTAGAGCGAACCAGAGCAATTTTAATAATATTAAGCTTAAATTGACAGCAAAAAGAGTGAATACAAAAGAGTAACAAAAACCCAAATATATATAAACCATAAGGCACTGTGAAAAGAATATGATTAAGCTTTCAAAGTTATACATTGAAAATTTAGACAGTGCTGGGAATGAGGTCTTTTTTCTTCTCTGGTTGAGAAATATCCTCCCATATAATCAGATAACAAAGACTATAATATTTCATACAAAGGGAGCTGGTGCTTGCAGGCTTCATGTTGGCTTCCATTTCCTCTCCAGGGCCCAGACCTGCAGCTCTGGGGACATGCCTGGGGTGGGATCCGTGTGTTTCCGTGCACGTGTGACACCACACAGTGATGGAAACAGCACCCAGCAGGGCTGGGGAAACACTGCAGCACTGGCTGGAGCAGCAGAGGAGATGCTGAGGGTCAGGAGAGGATCCCTGGGCATGGACCTGCTGCTCGAGGTCAGCTCTGCCCTCACTCCCAGCTCCCTCTAACTCGCTCCAGAGGTGATGATGGAGCACAAAGAAGGAAGGGGCTGTGACAAACAACCCTGGTTTGCACAGGGAGAGGTGGAACATCAAACAAGGTCAAGCCCCAAGAGGTCTTTGCACCTTCTGGGCTCAGCATTTACACTTTTGGGGTCACAGTGGTCCTCATCTCTCACCAAACGGGTCTGGAGAAGGAAAGACTATTCATCCTCCTCCCAGAGAGGACTATTAGGTCAATTCCTGTCTAGAAATGGAGGTTGGGCTGAGTTGTAGGGTCGGAGGGGCGAGGAAGGTTTGGCTTGAGAGGCCCATCTGGGTGTGCAGTGCCCTGGGCTCCTTCCCTTTCCCTGGGCAGTGTTACGGAGCAGAGCAGGGAGTGCAGCGAAGGCAGGGCTGGCACAACAACCACCTTCCACCTTGCCAAGCTGCCCAGAACCCCCCAGCCACGTCCAGAGCACCGCTGAGCCAAAAAGAGCTTTTTAGCCTCTCATTTTAGGACAGATCACAGCATTTCTCATGTACAAACACAGCCCGCAGTGCCTGTTGATTCCAGGACCCTCCCCAGTCATTAAGTTTCCTTTGTGAAATGCTGTATTGATCACAGCAGATAATTACTGGTTAATGAAGGCATTCCTGATCAATCGCTCCTGCCACGACAATTCCTGCAGTGGCTTCGTCACTTCCCTGTCAGTGAGGTTTGCAATGTTGGATAAATTGTCACTTCACCGTTGAGAGCTGAACAGCTTTGCAGCTCTTTGGTTTGGTTGGTTGTTCTTTGGGGGTTTTTAAAAGGATGGTGGAGGAAGGAGAAAACCAGAGAGGGTCTGTAGTGAGCTCTTCACACCAACCACAGTCAGACATTCAATCAGAATCCAGCTCTGTTTAGGTGATGCTTCGTGAGAGAGGAAAGCAAGGCAGGGACAGGGGGTTTCTCCCACCAGTCCCACCAGGACTTTGTGTCCTCGGTTTTGGGGAAGTCACCAGACCACAAAACTGTCCCCTCCTCCTTAGAAGTGTCACCCTGTCCCCTGGTCCACATGTCCTGCGTATGTCTGGGACACTTTTGGGTGACACTGCACTGAGACAGGACACAGAAGGAGAAACTGAGATTTGGCAATGGTGAATAATTAAGGATGTGATTCCTACAGTGCTAGTTTTTCACTGTGACATAAATAATAACAGCAACAATGATAATAATAATAGCACAATATTGCCAGATACCAGGGGGATTAAACGTCAAATTAATATTTAGCAAGGTTAGGATTAAGCAGAAATAACAGCTTTATGATTAGAGTCTGAAACTGCTGCTAATAATGACTGATTATACTCCTGCAGAGGAAGAATTACAAGTACTTAAGGACAAATAACCTTCCCGAAATTGCTGACAGCTTAAAGCAGATAAGTACCAATAAATCGTCTGGGTAATGGGGCTGTTTTGTGGACAGAGCAGAGGTGAGGGAGGATGTGAGAGTGGTTTCCAACAGATAAAGCAACAATTGCTTGTCTCCATGTCTACAGCCACCAAAGCTTCAGGGAGAAGTTAAACTTCTGAGCAAAAAAAAGGATAATAAAACCCTCCTCAAGTTCCTGCTGCACAGCGGAGGGAGGCAGCTCTGCTCTCTGCACTGGAGCCCTTGCAGCAGGACCCTTGTTTATTCGAAATTATTTGAAGTGTAACTCGGCAGTGCCTTGCCTGTCTGCCAGTTTCCAGCTCATTAGGTCTGTCTTTGTGTCACCTCCTCTGGGCTCCTCTCCACGGGCTGGTTTGCTCCACGGGTGTTCTCTCCCCACTGCCATCCCTTGGCAACGCGGCACAGGCGGCAAATCCCTCCTCTTGTGTAAAGCTGGGGGTGAAAGACAGTCCCAGGGGGATCCCACTGGTCACCGGCTGGGAGGTGAGAGACTCCAGACAGAGGCTTTACCAGGAAAACCACCCATCAGAGCTGGGAATGGGGAGGGAGCAGCGACCAGCAAAGAGAAGGAGATTCAGTGTGGAAGGTCCTGTGGCAGGAGCCAGGAGAGACCAGCTCTCCCCCACTCACTGCCCTGTGTTTTGTACCATGGAAAAACATGGTTTACTCCTAATTATTGCTGCACTCACGTCCATCCCTTCTTGGCTCATCCTTTCCCTGACTTTCAGACTCGGAACGTTGGGAGGATCTACCAAAACCAGGCTCTTCCTTGACCAGAAATCCCCTGCAGTTACACACCCACACCTTACTGTCTGGTTATTGCTTCCAGGCCACCTGTAGCAGGTGGATCCATGGAAGAAGGGCAGGAAACCTGGAATTCTCCTAAGCAGGAATACATTGCAGATTCCCGCAGTGATCCTGCACTGACAGGAGTGTCTGTGCCACTGCACGTGCAAACCCACCTGCTGACAGCACACCTGGGCCACCGTGGCTGTGCCCAGACTGTTCACAGGACAGAGAACAAATGGGATCCCAATGGCAACGTTTCTTCGTGCCAGTTTGGAATTCTTGGTCGTGCTAATGCAGCAAACGTGACTCTGCCTGCATTAGGAACTCACAGCTCCCCCAAAGGCACACTCCAGCAGCAGAACACACTTAGGGGAGGTGTTGCCATCAAATCTTCCTCACTGGAGATATTCCAGAACCATCCGGACACAATCCTGTGCCACGTGCTCGGGGATGACCCTGTTTGAACAGGGGAGGTTGGCCCGGGTGACCCACTGTGGTCCCTTCCAACCTGACCCATCCTGTGACTCTGTATGCTGCTGTAATAATCCTTGCTCAACACCTTACAAATGGTATTTTCTGGGCAATTATTGCAGCAAACTGAAAACTCACCATTCATGTAGATGTGCATTTGCAGGAGACGATGAGGAAAAAGTAATTTTTATTTTGGTGGGAAGAATTTCAGATAAACAAAGTATGAAGTTTTTATTTGTTCCCTTAATTACTCCAGAGCTCCCAGAAAGCCTTAGGCAGCTCTCAGCCTGGCTTTCTCCTGCCAGCTGGAGTCCCTGCCGGTTCCTCAGGGATGGAGGCTCCTGGGGAATTTGCACAGCTCTGCACTGAAGATGATGGAGACAAAGGGAGCAGGAGGGATTCGCAGGGGTCAAAATATTACCAGGCAGGGGCTCTGGGTGGCCAGATTTAATTAGGAATGTGGGAAATCCTTTTCCCAGGACCAGTTCATGCACTCCCCTGTGCAGAGGGTTCCAGACACTCCAGGGTGTGAGGACTGGGGGCACACAGGGAGTGTATGTTTGCAGTCACCAGCCTGGGCTAACTCAGCTGGCCTGTGCTCCCTCCAGTGAAAATAAAGGTTGAAAATAAACATTTGGCATCACTGAAGCAGGTACGCAGCCCTCAAGATTCTGGGCAATTCACAGGAGATGAAAACAGCCGATTTAAAGGAAGTGTCCTTTCAGAGCTCCAGCTCCAGGCAGGAGGCACAGCTCAGGCAGGAATCCTGTCAAAAGCTGGTGACTAATTGATTCTGTTGCAGATTAATAATGAACGGGAAGCTGATGGTAACTCCTCACTGCCTCTCCTCGGTGCCCCTCCATCTGTCTCCAGGCAAGCACCACCAAGATATTCTGTGTGATGGCTCAGGCTCTAAAATCAGGGTGAGAACAATGAAAAGCAGAAGGGAATCAACACCAGCTTTCTAACAGAGAAAAATGGGGCCTGGGGACAAAGGGGGACATTTAAGGTGCTCTGGTTTCATGTTGTAAAGATGTAGTTTTGGAAACCACTCTCTGCACACAGTAGTGATGGCTTTGATGTCCCAGCTGGGCATCCATCAGGACAGGTCTGGCTCAAAGCATTTGTAGAATCGGATTAACCTTCAAAGAGAACTTTTGATCTGCAACAGCCTGGAAGGCGAGAGCTGGATGGACTTGTGGTGGCCAAGGCAGCAAGAGGAGCTTGATGTTGGGCTGCAAGGCTGAGGAGAAGGAAAATCTGCTTTCTCCTTTGCTGGTCACTCCCTGATCTGGGATTTTATGGCTTTCCTGCAGGACTCTGTGCGAGCACATCTCATTTCATGGATTCCTCTCTAACTGTGATGGATTTACTGCACCCAAGGCAGTCTGGCTGTGGAGTTTGGCTCCTCTGCCTCCAGCCGGCGGCTGCCTGGTGGAGAACTGCCCCCTCCAGACCTGTGCCCATCTCCCAACCCTCCTGCCGAGCCGTTCCTGACCCCCTGACCCATCCCACTTTCATCTGAGCCCCTTTTTCTTGTCTTGGCCCTGTCTGGGGGGACGTGGTGGCAAAGGAGCCGTGCGTGGGGAGGGCTGTAATTGATGGGCTCTGCCTGCGAGACTGTGCACTACAACATCATCATGAACCTGACACGCCAGCAGACTGGGGCAGCTGGAGCTGTGATTCACAGCCAGCACGAGGCTTCCAGGGGCACAGGAGCAGGGCCTTGTGCCTCTCCCCACTTAGCTAATCAAACGAAAATAGAAGAAATGAAGTCTTCAATTAATCTCTCCCCCCGAGGCTCGCCTGCGGTGCTGAACAGATCCACAGCAATTCACCAGGAGCCAACAGGGAGAGGGAAACGAGCTGGGAAGAGGCAGCTCGGATGTTTTGCCCAAACATCAACAACAATCCGAAACAAGAAAAGTCCAGGTCATGCCTAAAAAAGTTAATTTCTAGGTGGTCATTGTAACGTTAGTAACTACTGGGAGCCACTTCCTAAGGATGAAGTTCAACAGCATCTCTGGACCTCAAAATTAATGTTTATGTGAAAGTCTGGCCAGATCAAACCCAGGTGAGGAGGAAGGAAGGTCAGTGGTGCCTGAGCGAGCACCAACTGCCACTGTGATGCCCAGGGAGGGGCAGAAAGGGTGGCAAAGAGACAAAACACCCCTGTGGCTGTAAAAAGGGTGCTGTGCCACCCTCATCTAAAATCATGGAAGTGCCAGGAATATCTCCTTTACCTCTAGATGGCTTCACAGCTGAGGGCACTAAACTGGGTTTAGGCAGGGACACAATAATAGGTTTATTTTTAGAAAATCAATCAGAGGACAGTCCGTCTGCATCGCTGGTTGGTCGCCAAAGGCAATGAAAAGGAAGTTATAGGAAATACAGAATTAGCTCCATCATCCGGATTAATGAAGTTATGTAATGACAGATGGCTTTTCCAGGCCTGGTTTTCCATATGGATGGGATGGGGTTGCCATGTTCCGTGGGGAACAAGGGGAGTGGAATTAATTTGAGTGAACAAGGCTCACAGTGTCTGCCCCATCATGGATCTGATTTCCTTGATCTTTGTCGAGAAGGAGGATTAATTCTACTCAACATGGTACAGAACAAAAGGCCTTTTTGTCCCTTACTGGAGGTACGTCCAACCAGGTCCTTTATGAAGACAACCCCCTGATCCCTGGGAAGTGCCCTGCTCCCCTGGAAGTTTGCTTTGGTATTTGTACCAGTTTTGGCCAACATAGCCAAAACCCAGGAACGACTCTCTCCTTTCCTCCCTCCTGGATTAACCACTAAAAATGAACATTTTCAAGCTCCCTCCACAAGCCTGAAGGCTGAGCTCTGCCATAGCTGCTGTTTCACTGCCCTGTAGATTTAAAGGTCCTTTTTTTTATTTACTCACTCAAGGCAGTGGCTGAGCCTTGTTCAAGGTTTCCCAGGTGTGACCCGCTCAGGTGAGCAGAGCTCCTGCCTTTTTCCCTCAACAGCACAGTCCCCACATAAGCAACGGGAGTCCCTGGTGTGGAGCTTCATTTGTCCCTCCCATCCTGCCCACAATTCCCTTCTAATTTGATTTTAGCAAAGAAAGACCAAGGTAAAGCCATTGCCTTGTGTTAATGAGCCACATCACAGAGATCACCTTCCTCTCCCTCCTGCCCCTGTGCTGAACTTCACCCAGAGCAGGTGAATAAACCCCTTGCCTTGCTCTGGATTTTCTTTCCAGCACCTGCCACGCCAAGCGAGAGGCAGGACAGCCCTTGTGCTTTTGAGCTGGAGACCAAAAGAGCCCTCCCTGAAGAGCAATCCTTCCCCTCCCCGCAGGCAGCATCCGCACGCAGTGGGTGAGGAGCTCTCCCTCCTGCCCACACGCACAGGTAACCGTGGGCTGGCAATTAGAGCCCGGATTTTAAACCCCAGAGGAGTTTGCGTTCGATTGCCGTGCGTCAGTCGCCGAGCGGATCCTGTTCCCGTGTGGCTGTGCCTCCGGAGCATCCCGGAGCATCCCGGAGCATCCCGGAGCATCCCGGAGCATCCCGGAGCACGGCGGGCACAGCCTGAGCCCCCTCCGAGGGCTCCAGACACACACAGCTCCTGGTCCTGGGCAGCATCCTGGTGTTCCGCTGTTTGCAAACCTTGGACAGCAGGAAAACACCAGCCTGACACAGCAGAGCGTTCCAGGCCAGCTTGGAGCAACCTGGACTAGTGGAAGGTGCCCCTGCCCATGGCAGGGGGTGAAATGAGGTGATCTTGAAGGTCCCTCCCAGCCCACACCATCCTGGGTTCTCTAATTCTGTGTTTTCTACATTACCTTCTTTGCGCCTCTTTTCACCAAAGGCCACCTGGCTGGAGACTGTGGGATCAATGGAAAGGACACAGGTTCTTCTCTCCTCCACCCCACGTCATTTTCATCCTCCATTTGAAGGGAAATATTTCCAAAAATTGTCAGCAAGAGGCGTTTACAAAGCCAAGCTCAACAGACAGGAACATTTCCTCTTGATTAGAAACACGTGGTCAGACAGAAATAAGTTCAATTGCATAACCCTGGGTTCACTTACCAAGTGGATTTGCTTTCACAGGCCACTGAAGCAACGGCTTGTGGAAATTACTCAGGGCAGCCATGGGAAATCAGGCCCTGCACTGACCACAACGGTGCCTTTTATTGTTATTTATATAGTTGGCTTTGTTTCTTTATGGGCACTTTAGCTCTTTTTTCCTGTAGTTGTTTGTACAGAGACCTGGATGTGCCAATTAAGGCATTTGCCACACTCAGTGCCATGGGGGGGACAGAGCCATGCCTTGCACTGGTATTTTATTTCTGTTCCTGAAACCATCCTGGGGGTGCACATCTATACATTAAAACAACACCAGCGACTACAAAGGATGAGGACACAGGAGACAGGACAGAGCCCCGGGTGAGAGCTCTGGATTTCCTGCAGTGTGCCTTTCCACACTGGCATAAACCAAACCAGAACACAAGTTAAAGCCCTGTCATCACATAAAACACTTTGCAGATTCATCCAGGGGGGAAAAAAAAAAAAAAAAAAAAAAGGAAACAAACTCCCAGATGAGCAACCCATGAAACAGCTGAAAATAAAACCAAATCTCTTTGTGTGAGGCTTTCTAACAAGAGCTGGGCAGTGTCACAGGCTGAGCTGTACCTCACTCCCTGCTTTGGAAACGCTGAAAATGCAACATTCTCATTGCCATGGCCAAGTGACTGAAGGTTCCTCTGCCCCAAGAGCTCTCCCCAGATGGAGTGACACCCTGCAAGGCTCGGGAACAGTTTTCAGAGATCCCTCACTTCATACAGCTCTTAATTGCCAGAACATTTCTGAGCCAGGACAGTCAATAAGGGCTCCCCACTGGCTGGTTTAACCCTGGTCTTGGTACAGCAAAACCATCTGCCCTTTGTGAGGAGATGAAAGAGCAGCTGGGAAGATTTCTGAGCGTGGCTATCACCCCTGAACAAATATTAGTGCTGATTGTCACTCTGTGAAGTGTTTCTTTTGCTTGCACATCCGTAGTGCTGAGCACTCTGCTCATCACTCAAGAAACGCCCAGCAGAAAATCCAGATACTGTTCCATTTACTTGCTATTTTTGAGGGTCAAAGGAACAAAACACATGTTTTTTGCTGCAGGCTTGAATCCTAACCCTTTTTCTTCCAAGATCCACAGAGCTCATCAGAAGGAGATACCACCCTTTATCCTCAAAACTTAGGAAAAGAGTTATTACTGGTGAGGTTTCTGAACTGTCTGGCAATGCCTGGAGAGATTTAGGGAAGTTTTATTATGTTATGACACAGAGAAACCTTTATGTGAGCACAACCCAATGTGAATCCATGGACTGAGAGTCAGAATGGGCAGTCCCAGAAAGTCCTCTAAAAATTTCCCTGCCTTATTTTAATAACACACAAAAAAGTTATAATTTCTGTCATTTGAATTTCAAATCCAACAGAAAGATCTACCTGATGCTTCTATTTTAAAATGCAATTCTTTCTTCTCTTTTCTTTTCAACTCCTTTGCAGAACCAAACATCATGTTTCATCTCCAAGCACTGAGATTAAAAAAAGCCAAAACAATTAGTGGGGAGCTGATGAAGGTGACAGGGTCATAATTAGTGCTGTTCCTCTCCAGCATGTGTTTATCATGCTAACAGAACAAGTCACTCACGGGGTTAGAATCATGAGCTGCAGGAGCACACATGGATTGTGCAGCTCTAACGCTGCTGGGGCTGCTCTGCAGGGAGGAGAAGCACAAAGGAACTATTTTACAGGTGGGACATCACCTAATGTCAATAACCCAACACCAACTGGCTACTGTGAGAGGCTCTGTTGTGCCTGACGCTGTGCAACCTCCCTCTGGTGTTTGGAGGGTGGTCTGTGCTGGGTCAGGAGCAACCCTGGTGCCAATTCCAGGATATTTCAAGGGAAAAAAATGGGTTTGTGTCACGGCACCAGGGGCACTTGCGCTCAGCAGCATCTGGCACCTGCACGGTGAGCGCAGAGGGCAGGGGGTGCCGGAGGCAAACCCTTTGGGAGCCCCAAAGCAGCCTCTTTGGTGGGCAGAAGTCACACAAACGCAGGTGAGAGTCCCGAGGTGGCCTTGGAGCAGCCCCAGCCCAGCCCCAGGCTCTGTGCAGAGCTGCTGCATCACTCCTGCTCCGGGTCCCCAGGGCACGGTGCCACCTCCAGCCGCACAGCAGGGTGGGCTCCTGGCCCTGCCCCAGTGCCCGGGGTGACCCCCAGGCTCAGCCAGGCTGGAGGCTGCTCCTCCTGACTCCCTGCTCCCACTCCTGAAGTTTTCTGTCCGGTGTTTTCTGCCCAGAAGGATCCTCCCCACCCCACGGAGAGGGTCCTCACCAAAATCCAGCTGCTGAAACAGCTCAGCTGGCTGTAGAACCTCCACCAAAGGGCCAGAAAAAGGGTCTTGGGAGAGCTGCTGGTGGAATTCCGTCTAATTAGACACCTTTAAAGAACCTTCTCTTCACCCTCCCCACTCAAGGATGGTTCAGCCACTGGGTGCTCCTTGCAGCCTTTCACAAGGATTTGATTAATCTGCCTAAAATTCTTCTGTCTTCCTGTATCCACAGCAGAAAATGAGCAGCAATTACCCGGGGAGGACGTCCCTGTGAGAATCCCTTGCTAATTAGGTCTTAAGTGATTAGTTCCCTTCCCATCCTGCCCTAAATCTCTGTATTTTTCCCTGGTGTTGGAAAAGTCAACTGGAGAAAAAGAAGCAATCAGCAAGTCTTATTTGATTATATGGAAACACATGTCCAGGAGGAGCAGAGCAAGTGGGAAATGGGAACTGTGGAAGGTGTGGAATGAGCATTACAGGGAACATCCAGATTTCTTACTCTGAATTGTGACTAAAAATCTGGGTGATTTTGAAGGAACAGGAACCTCCCAGCCTCAAGATACACCAGTCCTCCACTGGCAGGCCGAGGAAAAACTTTCCCTGGTTTAATAATCCTGCAATTCAGTGCTATTTTCCACTGATAAAACCAAGGGAGCCACTCACTAAACAGCATTTCCAGGGCTAACTCCTTGTTTTCACTGGGGCTTGGCATGTGGCTGCAGAAAACCACCCTGAGCCATCAGTAATGGCTTTAAATCATCTGAACGACATCTGCCCAGCTGCAGGATGGCTCCCCAGCTCGGCAATTATAATTAAACCAGTTACATTCCCCCTTTAACAAGCTGGTGTTTTCTCACTGATGGCCTGCTTGGTATGCTGAGAGAGGTGGGCAGCTGCAGAGTTAATAAAAACCCTGGTCTAGAGCCCTAATCTTCCAGGAAAGTGCCTAATTAAGCTCATTGACACCTGCTACCAACATTCATGGAGCCTGTTATTTGCACTGCTTTATGTTATTGAGATTTCTTTTTATAATACGTGGACAAATCTTAATGTGAGGGACGCCTGGAAAGTGGGGATGGGGCATCTCACCTCCCAGCACACAATGGCAGCAATGGGAGCAATTTTGCCTCCTCTCCACCACTTCCCCAGCTGTTTCCATAGCATTTCCCTGCCTCCCAGCCCTGCCTGGCATCTGTTTGCAGCAGCAACAAAGGATCCTCCTTGTTCCTTCCTCAGCGCAGGGCCAGAGGCACAGAGTGGCAGGGCAGGGGACACAGAAACCAGCACAGGTACCAAACCAAGGCACGGCTTGACACAGGCTCCTTCCATGGGACAGGCTGGTGTCCCAGTGCAGCTCCATCAGCAAAGCCAGGGGAGCCTCTGTCCTTGCTTCCCGTGGCCTTCCAGCCCCTTTTCCATGAGCCCAACCAAGCCAGGACAATATTCACACTGATCCTTTCCTTGCCTTTCCATTCCTCTTTCTTGCCTTCCAAAGTAACTTCAAAATTCTCCATTATTGCCAAAAAATGTAACGATACCTGAGCACTCTGGGATGCAGAGGAGAGATCGTCCTGTGCTGACCTTGTCCTGCAGAAAAGCTGGAATCTGCTGATCCCATGGAGCTGCAGGGCACATCCAGATGCTGGCTGTGGAGGCACATCTGGAAGGATTCTGTGCACAGGTCTGCCCAAAGCCTGGCCAGGAACAGGCATTGAGGAACCTGCTGGCTTTGCTGCCAGTGGGCTCTTGTTTCCCTGTTTGCCAGAGTCAGTTTATTCTCTTTACCTGCCTTCCCACAAAAAAAAAAAGCCCCAGTCTCCTAGATCAGGAATGCTTTTTAGAAATCACGTTGAAATCGGTATAGACTCATTTGCTCACTGGTTTCAGAATCAATAACACTGTCTGACAACCAGGGTGAGAGGACAGAGGAGCAGAGCAGGGACAGAAGAAAGCAGGGGAAGGGGTTTTGTGGGAGGGAACTGGACAGGCAGCCCAAGGGGTGACAGACAGGGAAAATGCTTGGCTATAGCCCGGCTGCTGCCAAAGAATCTCCTCCTTCCCTTATCCCAGGCAAGAGCCGTGCCAAGTGCCTGTGCTGCTCCCACAGCTTTGCAGCCAGCTCCTAAAGACGGCGCTTTCTTGTCTGTTGGTTCAATAAACAGCAGCCTGTTATCATATTTATTTGCTGATTGAATCTAAATTACATGTGAGATGCTCGCTGCAGAATGGCTCTGTGGAATGAGCAGTTCAATCCCGCTCTTTTTTTTAATAAGGATTCTGATTGCAGCAGGGATACATCCTGCAGGCTCAATGGTTGAGCCTGAAATGAATTCAAAATAAAAAGGGTGGTGGTGGGGGGAGAAATAATGTGGAAATAATCTCCAAGTGCCAAATTGCCTTTTAAACCTGATTTGCCAACCCCTGAAACATTTGCTGGCGGCGGAGGGGGGAGGAAAAAGCTTCCGAAGCCCCCGTCAGCTTTGAGGGGACACGAGAGGCTTTCCAGCTGAATGGAAATCCACAGCCACGTTCCTTCTGTTTTCAGAGCTCCGGGACAAGGAGGGCACATTTGGGTCTCTGCAGACCTGGAGCAGCCTCGCCAGTGGAGCCAAAGCCCAGGCTAAGCTGGCCTTAGGACCAGAGTTCCTTCCACCAACAAAGGTCCTTCAAACACGCATCGGGGCACTTTCCTCTCCTCAAGAAACAGCCCAGGCGGAAAAAAGGCAGGGGTTGTGGATCCTTAATTTGAATTTCCCTCCCTCGGAGCAGCTCCAGACCCCAAGCACAGCCACTGGGCATTTCCCAGCCTCCACACCACAAAATGCTCCGTGGAAAAAAGCTGCCCCAATTCTAAGGAAAAGCGCTGGCAATGGAAAATTAAATGCCAAGTTCACGTTCCCCGTGTGTGACAATTCAAAGATATAATTTCCATGACAGTTTTTCTCCCTAATTAGAAGCATAATTAAAAATTACGCTTGGAAAAAAAAAAAAAAGGTCGTTTGCTTTTTCCTCCTCCCCCCATTTAAGGGAACAAAATCCTTGGAGGATCAGTCTAAAAGTGAGATTGCAGGAGAAAAACTACACTGGTGAGCCCTTTGGAAACAGATCGAGCTGAACACTTGGAAATGCAGCATCACTTTGCCCCCTCCTCTAGTTTGGGTAGAAAACCAGTGGAGAGACAATAACTCTTTTTCAGGCCCTACCATTGCTTGCCTTTTTTCCCCTCTCTCTCCAGTTTATTACCCAAAATTGCCCAGGTCACAGGGTAATTGTCTCTCGGAGCACAACCCGTATTAGACACTCGAGAACCAAAACACGAGGCACAAACGTGCAGGGAATGAGACAATTTCTGCTGCTCCTTCCCAGCCTTGGGGGATCAGGACACTGAGCCTGGCCAGGCTGGTGTCAGTGCTAAATACAGGGTGGGGCCTGGGAAGAAATACCCGCAGGGCACCTGAAATAGCACTGAAATAAAAAGTCTGCAGTGCAGATAAAAATATATAGCCTGGGAATCTGAGTTTGCATCCGTGATTTTCCTTCTCCGCCCTGCATCAAAGTCATAAAGATGAAATATCCCTGAATGAGTTTGATGAAAATCACAGCTCAGGTGGTGATACCTCAGAATTTTTGGTGATTGCTGCTTCGTGTGTGATGGTATTACCAACAAACATGTGAACCAAGAATGGAAAACTCAGATTTCAGGCTAAAAAAAAAACACCACCCCATGAGCGCTCACCCTTTCATAGGAACAGCCCCATTTCTGTGATGACAGGCAGAGGTTCAGAACACTCAGCTAATTACATGGTGCTGGTAATTATTGGTATAAAACTGACGTTGAAGGCAGATGCAAAGTGCTGGTGTCACTCTTTAGGCACAGAGTTGCAAGGCTCAGAAATGTCAAGTCGAAATTTCATTTTGAAATGCAATTCCAAGCTTTTTGCATGTATGGCTTGTAATCTAATGACAAGCTGGAATCCTGCACTCAGGGAAACAGCTTTTCTTTATAAGTTGTGTCAGGTTTTTTTGGATCCTGGTTTTTTCTCATGGCCAGATTACCCCTCTGACACAACATCTCTGTTTCAAGGGAGATTTTTTTTTAAATTCTTTGATATAAAAAAAGAAACAATCCTATGGGGTGGAGCAGCCCTTTGGTCTGTTGGGGGCAGCTGACCCAGCTGGGTCCTCTCCAAACTTCTTGAGCATCCCCAGCCAACTTATTGCCAGGGTAGGCTGAGGAGCAGAGAAGACCTGGAGCAGTGTAAGTGCTGCTCTGGAATAACCAGGGGAGGTTTTCTGTGTCAACTCTGCCCCGAGCACAAAACCAAACCCCAAACAAGCTACAAAAGTGCCCTAGAAAAAACAGGCACAGCTACAAGGAGTGTCCCAAGGCCAGGCTGGACTGGGCTCTGAGCAACCTGGGCTAGTGGAAGGTGTCCCTGCCCAGGGCAGCGGGGTTGGGATGAGATGATCCATAAGGTCCCTTCCAACCCAAACCATCCTGGGATTTCATGGTTTTATGACATCCCACCTCTCCCAGTCCCTGTTCAGCCACACAGGTGGGTCAGGGCTGCCTCTGAACGGGCCTTCAGCAGGCTGACACAAAAAACCCTCCCTATATTAATGTAAATTACACTTAATTAGTAGAAGACAGTAAACTTTTGCTATAGGCAAATAGATACTGAGATTGGCTGAGCTATAAAATCCAAGGGATCCTGCCACACAGGGCAGGGCCATCTGCTGATAGCAAGCCCTGCTCCAAAGACTTTGATGCCTTGATTATGTAAATCAGGGCGATTATTCCATCCTCAAGACTGCAGCAAGATAATTACCAAACAATAAATCACCCCAACTCAAGCGACTGCAAATGAATTTTGAGCTTTATCGCCATAATTGTAATTGCATCGCTGTTATTAACGGAGCAGGATGGAGGACATCAGGCCCCAGAGATACTTCCCTACTGGTTGTGATTTAAATTAGAATTGTTTGGCATTATTCAGCCTGCTGGAAGGCTGCAAAGGGCCTTTGTTTTCAGTAATACTACTCGGTTTCTCTATAAGTATGATTTTTCATTTGCCCCTTAGTCTGGCTTTTGGCTGATTTATTCAAAAGGACTGAAGCAAAGCATATGGAGTGAATGGCAGCCTTTCTGCTGGTATCAGTGAATTCACAGTGAAGTCCTGAGCCTAATTTTGTTCAAATCATTGCAATTGGAGCCGAAAAACTCTTTCAGTCTCTCGCCTAAAACTGGTTTGGTTCTCACCCTGGTCTGTCGTTCTCTAAGTTCCTGAGCACGGCTGACCAGGCATAGAAAAGAAAGAAAACTCCAATAAAATCTTACCATAAAGCTACTTCCAAGACTTCGATGGAGCAGAGACAAAGTCTCCAAGTAGGTTTTATTCTAAAGGCCAAAGAGTGTCATTTTTGGCTGTGTTTTCTTTGGAACTGCCAAGTAAGAAGCCAGGCCTGGAATTCCCTCCAGCTGTGCTGCAGCAGGAATTCTCCATTACCTGGTGTCACAGGTGCCTGTGGTATTTCAACAAGTGAGATGATGTTTCTTCCGAGGTTAATTTATATTAAAACATAATCAATTATAGGGATTTAGGAGAGACATATGTTGCGGGTTTAGGGGATAAAGGATGAGATCTAATATAAATACATTTATAAAGGAGGAAAATGTCTGATGGTTTGGGAAATTTAGAGATATTGAAAGAAGTATTTGACGTCTATATTAACTCAAAGCCCTAAATGGGCTGGGCTTGTTTACATTGCTGCAGTCTTATTACAGGGTGAATTTTACCAGCTGTCTTGCTGAACAGTCATTTAGCCTTAAACTATAGTTAAAACTGTCATGGTTTTAAGCAAATTATATTGCGTAAAGTAATTATTTCCCTAACTGCAAAGAGGATCCAGGTAGCTTGTGAATCTCATTTCTGAAAAAGAGCTCACAAAGCGCCCTCCATGTGAGAGTCACGGATTTGGAAAGACTCTGTGCTCCAGAAAAGGCCAAGGAAGCTCCGGGAGGGAGCTGGGAATGTTTGGGAAGGAAGCAGCCAGGAAGGGAACAGATCCCTGCTCAACCAGGCTGCTCATTCAACAGATCGACCACTCGGTTCCAAAACGTCCAGGCAGGACTTGTCTCCTTTGCGAAGCGCCCCTGCCCCCATAAACCTGAATCCTGGTGATAAATGCACACTTTATACTCACCGTGCCCCAGGGAAGTGGCTAAAGAGGCGTTCTGGGGATATAAACTACAGCAGCTGGGGCAGCCAGGGAGAGGGAGAATGTAATTCATATTAGATGACGGAGAGTTCTTGGAGAACGCCCCAAAAATGCTCCTCACTGTGTACGACAGGCAGCTCCCAGCGGGGTTTGCTGAAGCTGCTGAGGGGGCTGAAAACTGAAAACTTTGATTTATTCCCATGTCAGAGCCAGACTGTGGCCCGTGGGTGTCCGTCCCTGGGGTTTTCTCTGACACTGCAGCCTTTCTGCCTCATCGAGGACGCTCCTCCCCAGGGATTCTCAGCTCCCCCCACCTCCAGCTCCCGAGCTGTTCCCCATCTCCCACTCCCAGCTGGCTGCTTTGCTTCTATCCCACGCTGGGCGATGTGTTTGTGGTGCCAGGATGGGCCCATCTGTTCCCCTCCATCCTGCTCTTTGCCATTCCGCAGCCAAAGGAAGGGTTCGACCGCAGAGCCCGGCGCTGCGGATGAGAGTTCCTTGGGGACAGTCCCCTTGGGAGGATGGACCTGGCGCTGGGCACAGCCTGTGTAGTGGCAATTTGACATTAAGGACCATCAAACAGCCCTTCTGGTGGCAGGGTGGAATTTGCAGCCTATTTGTGGGCCTCGTTGAAAACGTGCGCTGCCCAAAAATCCAGCAATTAAGTCGCTCGTCAGCGAGGGCTGATCCACGATGGCAAAGCACTATTGACTGTCCACTGAGCAGCCACTGCACCAGCCCATAATGAGTCTGAATTAGGGATTCTGAGGGTTATTAAAAATGCCCTTTTCTCCCCCCGTCAATAACCCAGGCAGGTTATTGAATGCAGATACTGCTGAAATCACGACGTGACAGAGGCACGATGGAGCAAAATTCCCAGGGAGTTCTGGACCTGAAAAATGGCAGAAGCCAGCTTTGGATTTGGTACCCGACTGGGGGATGTGACAGGATTGTCTTTGATCACACATCAAAGTGTTGTCAGTCTCCCCCTCTGCCTTGGGGAAGAAAAACTGCAGCTGAGGCATTGATTGGTAGCAGAGGCTCCACCAGAGATCTGTCACCACCAGCCACCCAAAAACTGGGGTGACTCCGTTCTGTGTCCCTCTGAAACATTTCCACTCCGCGTGAGCCACGAGCACCATGGAGTCAGTGGGGGGCTGTTGCATCACGAGCAATCACAATTAACTCTAATTACGCATCCTCACCGGCTGCCAAGCTTTGGAAAAAATAACAGGGAGGTGAAACAAAAAAAAAAGATATCTCAGAAAAGGCAGAAAAGAGGCTCTTGCAATCCAGGTGAATTTTTCCAAGCTGATTGCCAACACTCAACATTCCCAAGGGCCTTTGTTAGCGGAGAAAAAGAAGCAGACAAAGAGATGGAGCAAACAGGAAGACTCATCTCCTTCCATCTTTTAAAATAACCTGGTTAGCACTCCAAATTGGGGACATTCAGGTGTGTAGGGGCCATCACGGTTTCACATTTCTCTGCTTCCCTGGTAGGAATCACCTGTGGCACAGCTCTGACAACACCTGGCCAGCTCCATCCCCACTGGAAAACTTGGGCACCCAGAGTTAGGTATTGGATTTTCTTCAGGTTAATCAGAATTCCCAAAGTGCACCAGGTGCTTTTAAAGCATCCTGCCCTTGTCCTTATCTGTTATGCAAAATATTGCATTTGGGGAGATGAGCCTCCAGCACAAAAGGCACCAGCTGCTGGTGAGGAACAATGGCCCTGCCATGGAATCCTGGCCCCTTTCAGCAGCAGGTCTTTTATAGTTGTCCACAAGAAGGAAATTAACTGAGTTTTTTAGTTTCCAGAAAGCCACTCTGAGAATTAAGTGTAACTGCAACCCCGAGAGCGCCAGTGTGGATATTTCAACCCTTTATTCACTGACAAATTGTTATTGACACTCTGCTTCAAGCCTGGATTTGTTCTCCAGAGGGCCCAGTCAGTATTTTTATAAACACATGTACAGCAAATTTTGTTTTATTTGAATATGCACCGATAGCATTTCCCCAGGCAGGGATCCTGTGGGAATTGCATAGGCCACTTTAGAGGATAAAAGCAACAGTAAGAAATAAGATATTGATTAATATCTAACCTCCAAGTCCATGTTAATCCAAAACTTTGTCCCAACTTTAGGCTAAGACAGAATAAAATATGCCCACAGTAAATCAGTGGCAGAGACAGGTCAGGAACCTTTGTCCAATCCTCTCTAATATCAGAACTTTCTGGTGCTTTGCTTTTGGAAAAAAATATGTTGATCCCACTGTTGCCTCCTCTATTGACACTGTTGATTGGAGGGAGAAACCAGCGTTTTCCCGGCCCATCTTTGGAAAGGCACGAGAAGATGAGAATTCATTCCCTTCCCAGAGATATCAATATCCATCTTGGCTTCGGAAGAAATTTCATGCCAAAGACTATTGATTTCTTAAACTTGAAATGAACAGATTCAGTCATTTCCAGGGTTGTGTGATCAGCTCAAACTCCCTGGGAATGCTGCAGGTCTGGAGCACCGAAACCTCTTTGGGATCCCGGGGATGGGGTGGAACATGATGGACTGAGCCACAGGGGGACAGCCCAATGACAGCAGTGGGGGACACTCTTGGTGCCTCTTTGTGCTGCCTCTCAGGGACCCAAAAGTGGCAGTTCTCTTACCTGGAGGGTCATAATTCCCTGGAATTTGTAGCACTGGGAGAACAAGCCGTGCCTTCAGATCCCGAGGTACTTCTGATGCAGCCCCTCATTTCTATACCTGGTGACTGACTGATTATTTCACAGGCCTCTTCCCGATGGGCTGAGACTCGGTGTGGCTGTTAAAACATGACCTGCAGTGATGTCCAGAGCCAGGATTTCCCAAGGCTGGGTTTGATACCGCGCAATTAAAACCAGCCTGGACCAAGCAGTGGGCCCTTTCTCCTGCAGGACTAATGAACTTTCCTGCACCAGAGCAAGGCAGGGCGATAATCCTTTCCCAGAAGCCTGTTCTGCTGAGGAAAGCAAAGTCTCCCCCTGCACTATAAGTGTGTACAAGACTCTGCTAATGTTGCTTGTTTTGGCAGAAAAAGACCAAAAAAAAACCCTGCAGAGCATTCAAGTTCACAAGGCTCATTATGACTAATGTGCCTTCCTGAGCTGCAGGTCTTCTCTTCAGAAGTCAGATGTAGGTCTAACATCTCCTGCAGAAGATGCTAATGTGCTGGTTTATGTATTTATAGCAAAGGTGGCCCAGGCTCCAGGCAAAGGGCTCTGCGGCAGCTCGGGGAGGGAGAGGAGTCCTGCCAGATTCCAGCCAGCTCTGCACGTGGATGCACCTCCATCCTCACAGCCAGAGGGGCAGACTGAGCTGGGAGCAGGGGGAGGGAGGGAGGGAGGGAGTGAGTGGGGTTCAACAGCCTGGGCTTGTTGTTGCATTTTCTGACTCTCCTCCTCGCCTGCACAGCCTGACCCTCGGAGAAGGGCATTTTTAGGAGCCTGTAGAACCAGGGTTTGGGCCACCCCCACAAGCTAACAAGTTCTGCGCTGCAGAGTTCTGCACTTTATGTGAGACTTGAGCTCCATTTAGGAGTGTACCTGATGCACTTGTATCAATTAATTAGTGTGAAAGAGTTTTGGTGGGGCTTTTTTTATGCATGAGGAAGAGCTATGTATGCTGGTTTGCTCTGAGACTCTTCCTTATTTTTATATTTATGGAATGTTGATGCCCGACAGGCAAAACCAAAGAGATGGGACATACAGAAAGCAACAAAGTTGGGATGAACTTGCAGGGAAGCTCATTTTACAGTTTAGGACTGGCCCCTAAGAAAGCTCTGCCCTGTCCCCAGGGGAGTCAGAAACGTTTCCCCTTCTGCATTTGTGGCCAGCTTGTCCTTGCATCAGTGAAATCAAATTGCCAGTCAAGCCCCTCTCTCTCTGCAGAGCTTTCCACACCAGCAGCGTGTGATGGAGCAGTAAAATTATGAGCTGTCTCTTTGTGAGCATCTCAGTGACTGATGTTCCACTGCCATTTCCCTTTTTCAGCGACACGGTGCAGTGCAGGAGGCACCTTATCTCCTTCCACTCCCTGAGCTGTTCTGATTCCTAAATCTTCTGTTAAAGAAGCAAAAAGAGAGAACACATGGTGAAGAAATGCTGCAGAACACTCAGGATGTTTTCCCCAAGAACTGTACTCCACAAACCAGAAATGCCCTGCAAATAAAAGATTTTGCTTTTCTTAAGAAAGTTATCCTTGTGGGTTTGAAGTTTCATTTAATTTCGGCATCAGGTTCAGGGTTGTTTTTTTTTTTATAAGTCAGTTTTTCTTGTTATTGTGCTTTATTTTCTCCCATGATTCATCTGGCTCTAGGGCATTTATTGAAATCCTTGATATAAAATTCAAGGGAAATGAATCTCACTTTAAACTTCCCAAGGACAGCTACATCAGCCCATTAAAGTCTCCTGCAGTTTTCTGCAGCTCTTCCCATTACAGACTAACAGACGAGGTGCATTTCTGGCCCAGGCAGCTCTGATTTATAACACATCTCCCATCAGACCAGCCGTTGCTTTAATTCATAGTTTTCCAGTGGAAAAAAATAAAAGCTTTTTTCTTTAGTACGACTGAAAAAAACCAACATAGCAGCAGCAGCAACACAGAGATATGAGTTTTACAAGCAGTTAAACACATCCACACTGTAAATCAGAGGGCTGAGGCAGATGGCAAAGAGTCAGTGAGGCTCCAAGCTCGTGCATTAAACACCTTTCCCAGTTCGGAGTTATTAAATTGCTGCTTTCCTGACTCAGAGTGCAGTTCATTTTCTTACAGATGGCTGGATGGAGAGCACCTTGTGACATAACCAGAAACCCAAGGAGCCTAAGAGAGGACAGGCTCTTCTTGGCTTCAAAGAAAGCATAAACATCTCAAAGAGTGTTGTCCATCCATTAAATAAATGTCCTTATTTTGAGGCAAGCAAAATGTACCAAAACACTCCTGTCCTGCTTTCCAGGAGAAATAATTGTTCTCTATATACCCAGCTCTAGTGTTTATTTGGCTCCCTTGGCACTGCAAAACTCACAGTGGAAGATTAATTGGCTAAAAAGAAAATTGTTTCAATAACACTTGGAAAGTTCAGGAGAATTCTGTTTGACTTTAGGACTAAAGATGAGTCAGAAAGACCAGTGTGTGTACACACAATTCAGGTACACAACATCCCAAAAGGATCAGGAGCTTTAGGGTTCCACTGTCAGGAAAGGCTGAAAGCAGTATTGGAGATCCACACCTTTAAAGAGAATCCCCCAGAAACTGTATTTCTTTAAAACCTAACCACAGAAGTTGGTTTCTTCCTGTTTTCTCTTGGTTTAGTGCTATTTGGTAATATGAAAAACACATTCGGAAAAGATATCAAGCCACTTCTGGGGGAAAAAACAAGAGCTTCCTTAGGAAACACTCTTCAGATTATGGACTCCTAATGCTTTGAGAGTGAAGCAGCGACGAGGATATTAAACTCTAAGAAGATATTAAAATATTGCAACAGCAGCTACACTTTCAGGAAATGGTTTCTCTTGGTATTTGAATTGCAAAGAGATCTATTTCCCATTACAGAGTGTTTAAACAAGGAGCACCGCTGAGATCTCAGCCTGGGTGCTCGGCAAATACCTGGGACGTGCTGGGACCCTCTGCTGGGCAAGGATGCAGGTGAGTGATGCCCTTGCTTGGCAGTGCCCTGCTCCTTGGCACGGAAAGTGGGCAAGCTGTTAACAGTGGCAACAACAACTACACTCAGCTCCTTCACTCGGAATTTCTGCTTTCCTATTTTAACCACGCTGCAGGGTCATTCCATGTTTTCCCTGCCTGTCGTGTGAATCCCAACAGCTGTGCAGAGGCAAGGGCAGCGATAACCTTGGAGCTCAGAGGGTGCCCGGCGTTCCAGGACCATGTAGAGCATCCTCTGGCAGGGCATCCCAGCCGGAGCATCCCGGAGGAGCATCCCGGGAGGAGCATCCTCTGGCAGGGCATCCCAGGAGGAGCAACCTGGGAGAAGTATCTTGGCCGGAGCATCCCGGAGGAGCATCCCGGGAGGAGCATTCCAGGAGGAGCGTCCCGGGAGAAGCATCCCGGGAGGAGCATCCCCTGGCAGGGCAACCCGGGAGGAGCATCCCGGGAGAAGCATCCCCTTCCAGGGCAACCCGGGAGGAGTATTCCGGCCGGAGCATCTCCTGGCAGGGCATCCCGGCCGGAGCATCCCCGTGCGCAGGGCAGGGCAGGGCAGGGCAGGGCAGGGCAGGG